>VYZX01010594.1:4981-18989 GCA_013401335.1 Brachypteracias leptosomus
GATCAACTGAATGATTCAATATATGGCATAGATTCAACTGGCAGAACAAGGTAATACACTATGCAAGAGTTAAAATGCTTTGATCCACCTTGTCATCTCAAAGAATGTCTTTTATTAGCCTACCAGGGGTTTCTTATCACCAGAATCAATGCTGCTGAAGGTGCTGTATTTCATATGTGACCTAAGACTGAGATTCTATTTCTGTTCACTATGGAGCCCTTTTTACAAGAAAGAAGGTAATTGCTCTGCAGACTTGGTCACCTGACTCTTTATTGCTATTTCTATTGAAGAGTTTCCTTCTTTCCTATCACACCATATTGCTGAGCTCAATCGGGGCTACTGACTTTTCTTAACTCACTTTGCATCAGCAGTAGCCATATAATGCCTTGTAAGTAAGACTTGATCCTGAAAGTCCTACTCATAGATGTAAATGTATGTGTCTGATGAGACTGGTACTGTCTAATATGTTTGTAAAACACACAAACATTCTAGAACTGTAACATATCATTATAAAACATTTACATACTCAAAGACTTCAAAACAATAGGATTTCCTTACTGTGACATACTTTCCTCCCA
This sequence comes from Brachypteracias leptosomus, assembly GCA_013401335.1. Lineage (NCBI taxonomy): Eukaryota > Metazoa > Chordata > Aves > Coraciiformes > Brachypteraciidae > Brachypteracias > Brachypteracias leptosomus. The sequence goes on from VYZX01010594.1 coordinate 5,560, forward strand.
CACTTGCAAGCAAAGCTAATTAACATGTCATACTTTTAACATCAACTCTTTAATACGGTTTATAAAAAACAACATAAATAGTCAACCTTAGCAATAAGTGAGAATAGGTGCAAAATAAGTTCCTTACTAAAACAATCTGACATATGGATTGACTTTTGAAATAATTAAAGGCTTAGTAAGTTTGTCATTTACAAACCAAAATTAACTGCCATGATAGGCTATAAATCTGGAACATGGTCTTGCACTGGTTAAATAAAAGGGAAATTCCTTCCACTTTTGAGTTGTGAATCTCAAAAGCAAGGCTCTGAATTGGCAAAGCTTTGGAGATATTACTGTATTCAGTATGCTACCATTATTACCCATTAACCAAAGCTCCATTTTCCAAAACTTAAGAAATGAGAATGGATGGATCTTCAGTTTACACACTTTGTTATACACTGTCAAGCACTGGTTCATCAGGGAAGTGGAGCAACTACCATAGATCCCTGATTTTCTATCAGTGTGGTTAGTATATGACAGTGAAGGAGTCATGCAGCTCCTGCCCTTGACCCAGAGGCTTCCAGATGCTTCTGTTTCCAAAGTTAATAGCTATTAAGATGATTACCCTAAGTATTTTAATATTTTAAAGAGTATAGTAAAATCACATTTATTTTATTCTTAAAAATCTTCCACACAACACACCATTTAAAGCACAAAATATTCACTTGTTTTGTAATAAACTCAAGCTAGGCTATGGAAGAGGTATGTTTACAGCCCCTTTCACATGTCAGTAAATATACAGTCACTATTCAAAAGCAAAGTTTCTGAGCTGATAGAACTTATAAATGGTCACATTCATTTCAGACTAAGAACTGCTTTTTATTTAACCTCACAAACATTTCATCTAATAGCTCTTCCTCACCTTCCTGTTCCACTTTAAAACCTGATTCAGCCCCATTAAAACTGAAGGGAGTTTTGCAATTAATGTCCTGAACCTCAGCCCCATTTCTCTAACAATTGCTCTAATTTTCCTCCTGTTTAAGTCCAACCTCTATGTCCTTATACTTCTGTTTCTTCATGCGGGTATCACCTACATTTGCCTCTGTCTGCTGTTTCCTCTGCATTGCCATTTATTTTTAAAAATGTAAAGGAAAGTGAAAGCATATAGGGGTTTGAATAATCTCATGATGCAAGGATAGAGGAGAGTAGATCCATGTTTTTCACTCCATTTTTGGACTCTCAGGGTCCTACAAAGTTTTATTTTAGAGGCAGTACCCAGCAACAAGTTTAATTCTACTGACAACATGGTGGGTTGAGGATTTTGTTATTAATCAATTGACATGGGCCTCTTTAAAGTGTTTGTGGTGTCCCAGGGCTCCTGTATCAGAGGTTAAAGACCACTGAACTAGATCTTGAGCTATGGAAGAAGCTTCTCTATAGTTCTGTGAAGCATTCATCTTATGTTAAGTAATTTTACACTGTAACCTGGTTCAGTGACATCAAAAAGCACTAAATCACAAAGAACTTTATATTTCCACACTGATGTGTAAATTCAAAATTTTCTATTATAAATAAAACGATTTATTTATAGGAAACAACAAAAATCTTTCCTAAAAATCCACATTAAATTTCAAAGGAACTTCAAGCAATTGATAAAGAGATCCTGTTTAGAATAACGCTTTTAAGAAACTTACTTGTACAAAAATTCTCAACTAAATGAAAAATCTTGATTATCCCAATTCCATCTCCTAGTAACCTCAAGCCATAAAAAGCCTCAACATAAAGAATGAGGTTCATTTCTATGTTACAGAACAAGAAAAAAAATTTCTTGCGCTTGCACATAGCTGAGCCTATGCCTTTGACCAAATTACTGGGCAACCTCTGCCAGGTGCTGCACTTGTGTTGTAGACTCCATGTTCAACACAGCTATCGTATAATTTGCATCACTGGGTTTGGGTGACAGGTGCAGTTGAAGGCAAGTTTTAGTTTTTTGAAGTCTTGGAAAACATTCTGGATTTATCAAAGCATATTCAAGATCTTCTTGATAAGATCATTGATCAAAAACTTTAAAACACTTATTAAAAATACCTCTGAAAAGACTCAGCTAGAAAACACTCCTTTACATTATTTTGATCTATTAATTTCAAGGCAGGCAGCGGGCAGAGAACAAAGCCCTTATCTACCTCCCAACAAGCTGATACCTTCACCACCAATTACAGTTGTTTTCTTTTTCTGTATTCCTTTCCCTCAGGCAACAGGAGAAAGGTAAGATAGCTCCCACCTCAGCCTCCCTAGAAGGCTAGTTCAAGAGAAAGCAACATCTAAGCATGAAACAACGCCAGCAGATGCGTAACTGCTCACCCTGTCTCACGTAACTTGCAAGCTTAAATTCCAAGCCAGACAACACTAAAAACAAAGTTACCGCTTCTTCAAAGTTATAACTCCAAGTAAATCTGGATTCCATCACAACACCTTGCAAGGAGAGAATGGTTCCTTTCAAACCAATACTAGAATTCACACCACCTTCCTGAAAAGGCATCATAATGACCAGAAAAGCACCTCCCGAACTCTCCACAGAACCATAATAAAGCAGCCTACAGAAGCATATTAAACAACGTTTTCAGCAGTGATTTGTGGTGGTTCTCAAGATCATGATAAACAAGCAGTATTTTGTACAAAAGCAGCCATTTAGATACCTTAAGCTAAAGTAATTCCAGGCTCTGACGCCCAGTATACCTCAATTGGTGATACCATTAGATGCCCAGCTCCAAAAGAATAAAGCAATTTCTGACATGTCTCATCTTAAGTATTCTTTTATCAGGCACCTTGGGAGTCTCCCTTATCTGCACAATGCCTAAAGTAAACTCTACCTTAAGCATTTCACTTCCCCCATGTACTATTCGAAGAGCTTACATACCAATGTCCCTTTGTACATGTGGATCCCAAACTTTATTAGTATCTGAAAACCATCATGAACCCTTCTTGAATTAAAAAAGGAGTAACCTGGCCTATTTCAAACACTACAGCCCTATAGCCACTTGATGTACTATCTTGAGGGAGGTCAGATAAAGGAAAAGTTAATTTTTTCCCTATTTAAAATATTCATGACTACGGGTAAGGTCACAAAAATTTTGAATTTGTCAAAAAGATTGAGTAAGCAAGTGATAAAACAACAGCAAAACGTGTTTATAACTATCTCACTGCTGAAAACCAACGCTATCAAGCGGCAGTGATGGAAGTGTTTTAACAAGATTATTATTGCCAACAATATGACAAATTAAGTCTCCCAAACTACAAAATGGTAGTAAGACAAGAAATAATGTAGCTAGTATGTCAGCTCTAGACATATTAGAAATGCTTAAGTACACAAGAACCTAGTAAAATTCAGTCCTGAAAAGGCCTCTTAACTGTGAGGGGTTTGGTATTCTTTTTGGATGAGCAGCTTGCTTACCCAGATTTCAAGTCTGTAATCCGTAAACAATTAGTAGCATCAAGTCCTACTTTTCCATTTCTGACCACACTGGAAATGAAGGGTGAGAGCGCTGGAGAAATTCTGTTCAAGGCAACTTCAGGTGACATTTTAGTCTGTTCCTCTTTCCTTCTGTCTTCAGCTGCACAGGGATGGTAAGAGGGAGAAAATAAAATAAAGAAATATCCTAGTTATTTCACATAAGTTCACATGCATTCTGCAAACATCAAAAGAGAAAAGCTAATCATGCAAAGGGTCAGGAATATAGAGTAACTGAAGTGTGCACAGGTTTATAAATTAAAAATAAACACAGGTAATTTTTTTCTTCTGTTTCTGCAACATTCAATGAAGCCCATTTATTCAACGTCAACATAAAAACAGACATATGTCCTAGGCTCCTTTAATTAAGATCCTATCCCTATGAAAAAGGGAAATAAAACTGAGAGACATTCTGGAACTTCACATCCTAGCCCTTCTTGGGAGTATTTCCATTAGGAGCCTATAAATGATGAGAAACGTTTGTTCTGCTTCCACTGAAATCAATGGGACTTCCATTACTGATTGCAGCAGGACCAAGGGTTTGATTACCTCTCCGTATTCTCATTTGTAATTTCTAATACCACTAGTGTAACTATAGTCAGTATTGCTTTTACATTACTTTATTAGGTACCTATTTGCAGTATTTCACGATGCCTTTTAAGGGCTAATGCTTCTTTTCTTTCAGTAGTACCACCATACTCTTTGAAAGGCATCTTCATTCACGGAACACAACAGGAAGCTGATGTACTCACATTTTAAGCACGGCTTTTTCAGAAGGGCTGGCAATTGCATGACCTTATACTAAATAAGTTAGGCCACCAAGTCAGCGCACTTTTAAGAACCTGCCCCTGCCAAAACACAGAAACTGAGTATGCGCACATTTTAACTCACTGCACCACAAAAAGGCTAGAGTATGTGGACAACAACAGACTGTGGCAGGGGAAGTGGGAGAAAAGAAGAGCAAGCAACCTATTAAAATGCTAAGTTAACATATTTGATCATGTTCTTAGGCATAGTTTCATCTGAGCATTAGCTGAACTTAGCAGTTTTAGAAAACAAAGCTGTAAATTACTCAAGGTTAACAAAAACATGCCACTGATAAGTGAGGCAGATGACCCTGAGTATGAACTTAAATTCTAACCATTAGAAGACTTTTTTTAAAAGTACCATTTAATTGAAAAACACCAATACATACTATATTTACTTCCTTAAAAAACACTGCATATGGACTGCTGTATTAATAAGTGTTCTATAAAGAAAGTGTGAACAACTCATGGCAATAGTTACAATTTTCATTGTTTCTGACACTCAGTTTACAAGATAGATACTCAACAAAAGGGTAATTCCCTGTAACTGGTAACAACATCAAAGTTACACATTTTGATCTCAGAAAAGTCATTCACACTGAAGTGGTAGGAAGCAACATTCAAAAAGGAGTACTTATTCTAGCTACTCAGAATGTATCTGAATAGAGCAAAAGCCAAGCACTTTAAAGGCAAACAAAGACTACCAAAGTAAGACTTCCTGAAAATAGTAATTATCCTTAATACACTGGTTCTTATATTTCACAGCAGTGAAGGAGATGAAGACTAAGTATCCATGTCCTAACATATAAATATGTTCTCTTTACATATATGATTCACAGTAATTGACAAAGGGCAACAACTTCAGTTTGTTTCACAAACATCTACAGCATTTAAGATGTTAGCCTATTCGTTACTTTTCTACCAAAACTTGCTGCCCACCCAGCTTTATACATGCCCAGAGGAACTGTGAGAACACAAGTATGAGCTCATACTTGACTTACAAGAATATAGTCCAATGGCTTAAATTGAATCATTAATGAGTTTTCCAGCTCTACTGTAGGGAAAAGTAATGAGTAATTTCAAGCAGAACGGTGGCTGGATGAAGGAAAGAACTTCTTAAACCATGAAAAACATGCTGAAAAGCATGTTTAGAAGCTGAAAAACACAGCTAGAAGCTATGTTTCTAGCAGTCTTAAAGGTATACACAAAGATCTCAGAATTGGTTCTGATAATGACACATTTTAAGGGGACAGTAAGTGCTATGAGGGTAGAATTGTGAGACGTAAGAGATACATGAGCTGATCAAAGTTAAATAGCTGCACCTTCCAAAATGAACTGCAGGATGAATTCCCTTTTTGCCAATAAAATACAAAGATACGGTCAAAACAAGATGTAAATGATTGCTAGGTATTTTTATTGCAAAATTTCTTTAAGGTCCACAAAATACCCTCTACATAACAAGCCAGATACACAATACTTAAATGGTGGCTATCAATTAAACTCACAAATTTATTTTGTAAACAAAAGTCTTTACAAACTATAACAGAATTAGCACCGTTTTCATAAGTTTCAGTTGTCATACACATATTTTCTCCCCAGCTTAATTTTCCCACAGTACTGGAAATAGAACATAAACAAACTCAAGGGAAATAACAAAAATAAAATTCACTAGACTGCTTCCCTCTCAAAACAAAACATTTGAAAGAAGTAAACAAACTAATAGTTTAATTCTTTTAGATTCAGCAGCCTGTCATCACTTCAGGCAAACGTTAACATTTGCTTCTCTGTAACCAAACAATCCCGGCCAGCGTTTGGCGCACCACAGAGTGCCCAGGTGTGAGATACTCTGTTCCTCCGCTAACGCTGATACTGTTATGGGCATTACGTGAAGCTATAAGGCAGCAAAGATGAATATTGTGATGGAGGCCTTGGAAGTGCGAGGGAACCGTCCCTCTCTAACCGCCTCAGTGTGGCCGTCGGCAACCTGCTTTTGCAGTATGCACTTCAAGGGTGGCAGGAACGGGCGTCGGGGTGCATGGAAAAGAGGGGACCCTTAACCACCTGCCAGCTCGGAGGCAGTCAGCAATACGAATCTGCAGGGCCCCGGGGAAGCCCCCGCGTTCCCCCTGCCCTGGCAGGTGAGAGCACTCACTCACCGTGTTACCTGAATAGTTTAGGCTACAACCGGCATGACCCCCACCCGGCCCCGGCCCCGCCCTGTCCCCAGCCTCCCCCGCCTCTGCGAGGCTCCCTGGGCCATGTACCGACGCGACGAGCTGGGGCCAGCCCGTGTGAAGGCGGCAGGCCCGCCACCCGCGGCGCTGCATGCCGTGCCGCCCAGCCTCGCCAAGGCGGCGGTGCCCGAGAGCGGAGCGGAGCTAGAGAGGCGGCCGCCGCTTGCTGCTTAGGCCGGTCGTCACCCTGGGCCGCGCCGCCTCCTGGACACCTCCTCGGCACCTCCTCCCGAGCCGGGCCCATAGCCTCCAGCGCCGGGTCCCCCCCTCCCCACTGGCGCCCCGGGGCTGGCGAAGGGGGCGGGGACCGGGGCAGAACGTAGCCCGCCCTCCCGCCGCGCCGCTCCTCTGGGGCGGCAGAGGTGCTGCTCCCGCTCGCCCATCCCCGGCCCGGGCCGGGCCCCGTAATACCTACGGCGGCCGGAACTCGAGCCGCTTAGCAACGGCCGCCGTCACGCGCCCGTCCCGTCCACCCGCAACCGGCGTACGCGTTCCCGCCCCGCCGCGCGGCGTGCGCACCTCTACCGCTCCCTGGGCCGGAGGGGTCTTCGCCGGCCTCGATATTGGCGGCCGGCGCAGTGCCTGGACGGCCTGTCTCGCCGCGCCGGCGTGGGGCCGCGGGTTCAGTGCGGTCGGAGCGGGGCGGGGGAGCGGGTGAAGAGGAGAGGGGGCGGTCTTGCCAACAGGCGTTCGCCAGGGGCACCCCTTCCGGCCGAAGGCCCCTGCGGGCCGGTCGCCGTCGCCTCCGCCGCCCATCGCCCGTGGCAACAGGCGAAGCCACCACCACCGCCGCGGCGGGGCTTGGCGCGAAGGCCGGGTCCAAGGTCCGGGCAGCGCCTTGGCTGGGCTGCGGGGCCTAGGGCTGTCCCGTTCCCTGGCGCCATGGCCGCCGAGGTGGTGGTTGTGGGATCCTGTATGACCGACCTGGTCAGGTTAGTACCTGGGGGGCTCCCGCACGCCGGTGGGCCCCGGCGCGGGGCCGGTTTCCTGCCCTCACAAGATGGAGGGGCCCCAAGGTCAAGAGAGCGCAGGGAGTCAGGATGCCCGGGACAGAGCAGAGGCTTGTTGCGCCTCCCGAGGGCAGGCTGGGCCGGGGTGCACCGCAGCGCTTTTGCCCTGGGCCAAGGAAAGTGGGTGTCAGGTCTCCTCTCCAGACCGGGACTGGAGATGGGGGGCCGGCGCCAGGTGCTGCGGCGAGGAGCTCTGGGCCCTGGGCAGAGGGAACTGAGGCGAGGAGTTGGCTGCAGCAGGCGTAGAGGGAAGGACCAAGAGCCGCCGGTGGAGGCGGCTGGGCCCCCACCTTAAGCAGGGAACCATAAGCAGGCTTTATTAAATGTGGTAAAACCTGCCAGGTTAGGGTTAGGATTGATGCCAGGAGGGTATCTCTTGACTGTCTTTATATTGGGGATTTAGAGGGGGCTGAATATTCTAGGTTTAAAGCTGAGGTTCATTTCAGTGGGGATGAAAGAGCATCAGGTGATGTCAGCCCTGCAAGTAATACTTTGAAAGAAGACTGTGGGAACGGGGAGGTTTGAACGTGTTGTCAGCTGAAGCTTTGATCCGCTGTCTGTAACTTTAGGGAGAAGAGAGACTTGGGTTTGTGTGTTCAGCTGTGCTAGGTGGCTCGGCATTAGCCTTGCCAGAAAAGCAGCATTTCATAGTAATGGGAAATCGTGAACTCTGATACTCTTTATCAGCAGAGGAGTTTGAAATGATTTTATGAAGGTAAATAAAACTGGTCAACTGTAACATGTTTTCAGTTCAAAGCACTTGTCTCTGCTAGAAAGGCAAGAAAGGAAGCTTAATATTGCAAAGAAACTGAAGTTGTCTCCATGAAAAAGTAGGTTATAAGTTGATTACTTGCAGACAACGTTGTATGTGACACTGAAAGGGGAGAGAGAGAAAGCCTCCCAAGCTATTCATATCCAAACAGATCGAGAAGTGGAAATAGGAAACTCAGAAATTTAGCACTTCTGCACCCCAAAACTAATTTTCAAGTGATAAAATCCCTTTTTAAAGGAATTTCTTAATTACTTTTTATTCATTTTCTAGGCATTTTGCTTTTAGAATTAGGTACTTGGGTTTCTCTCTTTTGATTTTGTACATATGTAAGGTTTGGGAACTTCTTTTGAAAATTAAAGTACAGAAGTTCATGAAAGCCCCTGGTTCCAGCAACCTGGGTTGTGCAGTGCATATTAAATATCAGAAGAATTCAAGCAAAATTGTGAGAATTGGCAATGATGCAAATACTAACCTGAAGTGGCTGACCTTGTCAGTCCCAGTAAACTTCTAAATCAGTCTTTGATTTGCACTATTTTAAACACATCTGTTTTGTAACTATATATGCAGACTTGGTTAAAATAGGATTGAAAAGTATATGTCTGGACTGCATCAGCTTTTCCTGCTGGGAATTCTGCAGAAAAATAAACAATTAGTCATCAGACAATTATATCAAAGCCTGTGGGTCAAGAAAGTATAGAATACATGATTAGAAGAATATGCTGAGGAGTAAGTACAGTTTAGGCATAGACATGTGTTGTAGAAATGATGAAAACCCTTAAATAATCATAGAGCCTGTGTCAGAAAGATTTAATGCGTTATGTAATCTGAAGAACGCACTGGCAGCTTCCCAAGAAGAATAGTTGTCTTGTAAGTCAGAGTAAGAGCTTGTAGAACTGATCTTGGAAGTTATGTGTGAATGTGCTATCAGATGCTTGTGATGTTATATCAAAATATCAAACATGGTACTCTAACCTCAAGACAATCTTTTTCCTCTCTCTAAAATGTGGGAAAAAAAAAATCGTCTACCAATTTAAGCACTGCTGACAGCCACAGCTTTGGACTTCTTTTTGACATTTAAACAAAAAAGAAAACTCCCATTTTTTTGGCTGCAAGCTTGATATGATAGAAATATAGACATTTATTTGAAGCCATATTAGCAAGCCATATTGTAAACAGAGATTAAACTGGGTTGTAGCCATAGATGTTGTTACACTAAGTGGTTGAAGAAAATCCATTTCACTTTTCAGTCAGCTGAGAGGGTTTCTTAAATTGTTCAAATGCTATCACAAGGATGTATCTGACTCACCATTAGTAGCCTCTACTTTAAGGAGCAGTGAAGGGCTTGTTATTAGTGATAAGCTAATTTGCTTCAACTGTAAAAGAAGGGACAGCCTCATTCTTTCTGCTACTAGCACAGGTTTTAGGCATTTAATAAAATTAAAAGGAGTGAGTTTAAGTTTAGCTGGCAAGCATTTAATCTGACTAAAATTTCCATGTAGTACCCATGTAGATGTAGTTTAAATGTATCTCACATTACAAAAATCCTGGTAAATTTACTGGAAAGTACTAAACTGTAGACTGGGATGCGCCTTGGTAGAGAGTAAAGCTGTGAAATAGGGAACCATAAGCAGGCTTTATTAAATGTGGTAGAACCTGCCAGGTTAGGGTTTAGGATTGATGCCAGGAGGGTATCTCTTGACTGTCTTTATATCTGGGATTTAGAGGGGGCTGAATATTCTAGGTTTAAAGCTGAGGTTCATTTCAGTGGGGATGAAAGAGCATCAGGTTTTGCAAGTTTGTCATTCTTGCTGATGTTTCAGTTTGTAAAAGATGTGGACAGCAATAACTGTATTAAATACCTATCTGTCACAGATTTAGAGGAGATTGAAAAAATTAAGTTAGGAATGAGAGTCATGCAAAGTAGGTCAGACACATTTTTGGACACACTGTGTTTGGTAGGCATATTCACCACTCAACACTAAAGCCTATCTTTCCTTGAAAATAATCATATCGATTGAGACTCTGCCAGAGCTAGACAGTGCTGTGTTACATCTCAAACTTATCAATTACCATGTTGGCCCATTAGAATACAATCTTGGCCCTCTATCTGGAAAGCTAGAAGCTCAGAGTGACAGACATTAAATGGTAAACATTCCCAGGCCTGTAGAGGCAAGGTACTGAAAATAGAAAGATAAGCTTCAAGCTACTGTTGGACATATGGTAGCCAAAGTTAGCACATAGTGTTTTTACTTAATACAGTAAACTAATGATTTAAAGAAACGTAACCTCTGTGTGAAATGAAGAAGGGGTAGTGTCCCCTAAAATTCTTTTGAAGGGAAGGGGCCCAGTGGTTTGCTTTTAAAACTCTATTCTCGTTGGAAATTTTTTTCTTATTGTCCTGTAGCACTGCAGTGGCAGAATGTGGGTTTTCTAAAGTGAATTTAGTATAATCAAAACAACCTCACATACATACATGAAGTAAACCACATTCTTTTGTCTTAATAGGACCAGGACCAAAACGTATTTGTGGTCGCAATCACAATCAACACTTCATTGGCAATAGCAAGCAATAGTAGTATAAAACAAAACCAGAATTATTCTATATGATCTAGATATCAAACCAGATGGATACCATCCATAGTATTATTTAAATAGTTTCTGTTATGACTCATATTTGCAGACTGGTCATGGCATTGGCATTTTAATTCATATTAAATCAGGACAAGACTAAACATATAAGCCAATGAGAGTCAGACACACTAAAACAATTAGAATAAATAGGAGAAATTTTGACATGGCAATTGAAAACAACAGAAGCAAAGAACAAAATGTAAGATGGAAAAGCTGTCTTTGGATAGTCACAACAGCAACAGTTTTTCACTTTAACTCAAGAGAATGAGACCACAGTTCAAATACTGGAAAATTGTGTTTGTTAGGATGTTCAAAATTCAAAGTCTTAGTTCTATGTGGACCTCTTTCCTTCCCTCAGGTTGCTTCATTCCCTGTAGGGAGTAGAACTAAAAGTTCTACTTCCAGTCCCCTTTTGTAACAACTGTTGTTAATAATTATTAAAGGTAGCAAACATATTGACTGAAAACATTCTGCAAGGGAAGGAAGACATGGCAGAGGAAGTGTTGACCTAGAAAGTGGTGTGTTGCTAGACTGGAGTGGACGGTGGTGGCAAATGCGCTTCCAGAATTAATATCTCAAAGTAGCCTGATGAATGCATTGAATCATCTTCACTAACTGAGTACAATCTCTGCTTGTGCAAAGTGGCACAGGTATCTCCAGTAGTGAGGTTCTACATCATCTTCCTAAGTCTCTAGTGGTGGTTATGGACAGCTGAAGTGCTGAAGAAAGTGGCTCATTGGCTCAGTGGAAATGTCCATGATCCAAAGCTATGTCTGTACTGTTTTTTTTCTAAAGTGCAATATTTGGGACAATAATTTCTTTGTGGGAATATGGAAAGGAATTTTCTTATGATTCTTTCAAGTGAGCAGCGAAAGTCTCACATATGACTTCATTTTCTTCTTTGCTTTATTTCCAGGTCTTTCACATGTGTTCTCATTTCCACCATTTCTCCTGCATGCACAGTCAACAAGTTTTAATGTTTTCTCTTGCTTTTATTTTTTTCTGCTCTTCAGCAGCAGAGAAAAAAGTTCTAGAATCCTTCAAATCCATTTCGTTTGTGGGGTTTTTTTTTTCTGTAATGCGTCCCCTGCAGCAGCCACTCCTCATTCTAGTCAGTCTGCCATTGCCAGCAGCATGGCAAAGCACAACTATGAAGGAATACAAGCTTAGTCCAGTTGAGGAAATTAATCTTTTGGATCCAGAGAAAGGCATCAAGACATGAGAGAATGTGTCATCTGTGAATTGTTTAGTTTATGTAATAGTGAAAAATCTGGGCTTGATTTCAGAGCCTGTACTATTCCCTTGTCTTCTCTGACCTAAGAAAGTTTGAATGTATAGTAAAACGCAGGATGCACAGCCTCAGTGTTTTCTTTTTCTTCCCTGACTTTAGAGGACCTAAATGTGGTTTAGAGAAACTCCCCTTTGCCTTCTCTTGCCTGGCAGGAGGAAAACTGTATCTTGGGGGCCTAAAAATAAAGCTGAGGTAGAAATCAGGTTGATTAAATCCTCAGTAGTGGAATTCAGGAAGAAATTTTGTTTCTTTCATATACAGTTTTTGAATATCTGTAGTGATGCAGACGCTGCTCATCTATGTGGGGCCTGATCCAAGCTCATTCATGTCAAAAAAGCTTTTTGCTGCTGTAAACTGTCATTAAAATGTCGTGTCCTCCCAAAATCTGAGTGATCAGTTTATTTTAGGGTGAGACACAGTTTAATGTTCTAGTGTGTTAAAAGTATTTGGTGTTACAGTCCAGACCTGAAAAGTTTCCAACAAAGTTCCTGTAACAAAAAGTGACAAAATATTGAAGAAGGGAAAATGTCTCATTGGATGTTTCTTAAATTAACACAATATAACTAGGGCAAGGCCACCAATGATTTTTTTAACCCATTACAAGAGCTGCATTTGCAACCAAGGTTGTGAACCCCAAGCAAGAGACAGTGCACCATTGATCCCAGCTGGCACTTTCTGAAAGAAACTGTTGTTTGTGTGACAGAGGATGCCGTGGGTCCTCTCTCAGAAGGACTGGTGGTGCTAGGACACCTGCTCAACACTTGTCTTTGGCTCTTATCCATGAAAACTTTTTTTTTTCCCGCCTCCTAAATGGAAATGTGGAAGTCTTAAAAGTCTTGGGAAATACAAATGTGAAACTGGTCACACAATGTCTTTTAACTTCAGCACGACAAAAGTGTTGCTTTCTGGATTCTATTTAATTGAAACCTCCTTGCCCTTTCATTTGATGTCATAAGCTACTGCGTGCTGTAATTAGGAGCAGTCTTTCCTTCCAGAAGCAATTCAATTTCAGCAATAGCTAATATGATTCTTGTTTTTTAGACTTGTTTATCTAGTTCAGTTTTAATAGTATGTAAGGCTAAAGAATTAGCCTTTGTGGTACTATGGTCAGGCCTGTACTACATAAATGTTATAGTTGAAGTAATTTCTTTGGCTTCTCAGTAACCAAGAGGTAGCACTACTTGTCCTACTATCCATTT
>VYZX01010594.1:19027-36284 GCA_013401335.1 Brachypteracias leptosomus
GGAAGGCATTTTGGAGTCGGAGGAGGGGAAGAGGGGCAGTTTGTTTTGTAAAAGGGTAGGAAAAAAGGTAAGAGAATTTGGGGGAAGACCTTAAAACAGGCAAAAATAATAGGAAATACCTAAGTTTTTACTGCAGAAAGCGTGAAGAGTCTATGGAGTTGAGGTTGAGATAAAAGGCAGAGAAACTGCAATCCTAACAGACACAGCTCCCCAGCTATCCAGAGGCCCTCTGCTTTTCTGCTTCTCCTTCTGCCAGCTCTGGCTGCCTGCTGGCTTTTTGCAGTTTTCTCACATGGCTGCATGACAAGGTTCAGGGAAAAGCTCTGTTGCAGCCCTGCTATCTTCTCCCAACACCAGCAGTTTCGAAGGTATCGTACCCATTAAGTCCTCTGTTACCTCCTCCTTCCCATGAATGAGTTTTCAGCTGTCTGCTTCTTTTCCTACCAGCTGCAGTGTCTGGTCTGCTTAAGTTTGTAAATTGCTTTGAGATCCTTCAAGATGAAGGGTTCTACTTAAGTGGATCATTATCGCATTCTACATTTCTCCACTCCCTGTTTTCATCTCAAGCTTCTTGTCTCATCTCAATTTGGGGTCCTGCACAATACTCAACATTCCCAGCTCACAGCAACACAAAGCTTACACAGAGATTTCAGGTTCCAATGCTTGAGTTGTTTGATGCCTCTCAGAGTACTTCAGAGCTGAAAGTTAAATATATGTCTTTTCCTGAGCCAATGCCAAAATACTTAGCACTTGCCACACTGAGATTGTACTTCTGCATTCGTGTCTGACTTCATGTTATTTGTGTGCTTCAAGAGACTATATAGTTCTTTTCCTCCCACTTCTGAAGTACTTACTCATTCTAGGAAGCATTCCAGCTACGATGTTGTTCTGTGATCCTGCACCATAGCCATAGTTTGTTCATGTTCTTGTGGTTAAACTGTAAGCCTGTCAGGGCAGGGATTTCACTCCTGTCTGGTGTAGTGAACTTACAGAGTGGAACCCTGACAGGAGTTCAGAGGGCTCTCTCTGTTCAAAGACTCCTAGGCAGTAAACAGTGTTTGAGCAGGAGAACCCCTTTTCTGTTCAGCTGCACATCTAGCTGTCATCTTCATCTTCCATATTTTAACTGACTAGTAAGAGAGTTCTTTCACTGTATAGAATCTATGTGTGTTTACTCACAATGTCATTGACATCCTAGTGAAATTTCCCTCTTTCCTACAGAAGTGAGGTCATCTTAAACCTGTGTTTATGATACTGCAGTTATTTCCATGGCAGTAGACTATGATATCATCAGTGGAGGATTATGCCTTTCCTATGTGGGTTAGCACTTAAAAATTATGGTTTGTGAGATAAAACTAGTGTTTACTAAGCTTTTAGGTTTAGTGCATATGAGGCAGGGAAACTATTGCTTAATTTTCTAGAGAGTTCACTTCGGTTATGGAGTAAATGAATTCAGAAACATTTTGATCCTAACAGATGGTAAGTTTTTGGGGGTGTATTTTCCTAATGGGAGAAGAAAATCAGCTACTCCATCTTGTGTACTCTCACCTGGCAAAGAACACTTGTTTGAAACACCATGGTACTCATCATTTTGTTATTCAGAGCCACTTAAATGCCTGACTTAAAGTATCACAATTTTCTAGGCTCATTAGGCTGGCATTTCTCCCCTTTAGAGGTCAGTAAGCTATTATACACTACCCACAAAAGTAAAACAACGTAGTTATCAGTCTTCTCATCTTTTTAATGGATGCCCTATTTGCCAGCTATCAGTAGCTGGATCTCTTTGTGGAACCTTCCTGAGTATGGACGTGCTTTCACATGGGTTGGTGACAGCAGAGGCCAGTTTAAACGCTGCAATAGCAAAAGAAAATTGATTCATTTAAAATGTAGTATCCATTGCTAAAACAGTTGCCAATGCTGCAAGATGAAAATGGTGGATTGACAACATAACTTATTTCAAATAATAATTTTCAAATACTTAAGAATTTTTAAGCTAAAGAAGTAGACTTTTCTAAACAAGAGTGAAGAGAAAGAGAAAAGAGATTAGAGAAAAGTTTATAGAGAAAGAGCATCATCAGTCTAGGTATTGCAACATGAGACAAAATTTGTAGACATTTTCTGGTGATGTAGTTTGATTACAGAAATATGCTACAACTGTGCACATTTCAGCCTCTTTTCCCACATAACAGAAATGAACTCTTATATCTGTTCAAATAATATCAATCAGAACATTACAAAAAAAAATTGATGTTCATGGAAATAGAACCAGGCTGGAATAGAACAAAAGACAGAATTATTGTATGTAGTGTTTGGAGACTGAGATTACTAATGCCCAAACAGACCCAGCTCATATTTACTGAGAGTAAGGTTAAGTGATGTTACAGCAACCTCCTGAGCATGCAGCTTCCCCATCATTCTGCATTCTTTCTAAGCTTTCATCTGTCTCTAGAAAACCGAGAGTGACACCTCTGTTCAAAGAAAGAGCAGGAAATAATAACATTATGATCAGGGAAGTGACTATTGGAATAAAAGCTTGTTTACCACTTGTCCAGTATCAACATCAGGAGTGAGGGGTTTGTGTTGGTTTCTGCTACAGAGAGACATTCGGTTTATCTCAGCAATGCACAATAGCAGATGTTGATAGCTTCACATTATGACAGATAGCACAACTGTTGCCTTTTGCTTTCTGTAGGGTTCTTAGACATCTGTGCAGGTCCAAGTAAACAACATGAAAACCAGTGATAAACTGGACATTAGCATTGTCTCTACTTCAGATTGTTCCTGGGTCTTCTGCTCTATCCCAATGATACAGATTGAATATTATGTTGTGTTACGAATGCGCCTATAATTTCTTGGTCTAATGAAGACTTTTTTACCATATAACTCCCACAGTTTTTAATTGTTGTGGTTATTGTCCTTGCTATTATTGGGAATTCATTTTTACTATTCAAAATAGAAGTTCTCTTGCCTTTTCAGTCTGGAGATGTTTGCCATACAAGATTCACTACAGCCAAAGGAGAAGTTGTCTAAAGGAACTCTTTTGATAGTATTTGTCACAATAAACAGTTGTTAGGCACTATATTTTAACATCCAACACTGAGAATATTGTATTTTCTTCCCTTTATGAGCTACGGAATGATATGATTAATAGTTCTGTTCCGTCTTGTTAATTAATTACTTTCTGGCTGTACTGTTAATGGAAATAACTATTTTCCTACATGCATTTCTAGACATAAATATCTTTGGATGAATTTTAGTACTTCTGACAGTAAAGAGCTGCTGGCACAAATCAAAACCTGCAATAAAAATCATACAGAATTGATGGTAACAAATTTGTGTAAAAACACTCTGAGGAGGCATATATATAATGGTGCCTCTAGGAGCTGTCTGAGCTGTTCTTTCCATAGGAGTTTACCAGTATGGTTTTATTTGCTTGTTTTATATGGCTCCAGTTGTTAGCCCCTATATCAAGCTGCAGTAAGTTATATGATGCGGATGCCGTGGGTTTCTTTCAAGTTTGGTATTGTACACTTTGAGCCTGAAGAAAATACAAAATGACTCTTCACTATTATGTTGTCTAAGTAGGTGCAGCTTTATAGAACATGTTGATCTTTGTGACAACTAATTATAAAATAAGAAGTTAGTAATGTTCCCAAATACATCAGTTGTGTGCACTCTTTCAAGTTTTATTATTTCTTCTTTCCATTTCTCACTTTAGTCCATTTTTTCTCCTTTCTTCCTGTGCTAGATCAATAGCATGTCATCCTCCAACCACCTATCATAGAATGGTTTGGGTTAGAAGGGACCTTAAAGATCATCTATTTCCAAGCCCCCTGCCATGGGCAGGGACACCTACCACTAGATCTAGTTGCTCAAAGCCCTGTCCAACCTGGTCTTGAACACTTCCAGGGATGGAGCATCCACAGCTTCTCTGGGAAAGCTGTTCCAGTGCCTCACCACCCTCACAGCGAAGAATTTCCTCATAATATCTAATCCAAATCTACCCTTTTTCTGTTTAAAACTATCACTCCTGCTGTCACTACAATTTCTCATTTGCCTCCACCTCTTCTTGTCATCTTTCTACATCATGTTCTTACAGTGCACATCTTTTCTGTATTGTTCTTTCCATGCCTCTCGTCTTTCAAAAATAACTTTTGCTTCCAAAGAATTATAGTTCTCTTTCACTAATTTATTCTATCCACCACTTGCTCTACTTTTTATCCTCTCTCACCTCCCTCTTTATACAAAATGCATAAACCTTGATAGTATAAACAGCAGAAAGAAAAAATGTGTTGGTCAGAGCTGAAAATAAAAGATGGGAAGGAATAGGAAAAAACAAGTTCAGTACTCATGTGGAAAGGCAGGCATTTTCCATGTTCCTAGCTGTAGTAAGAGTGAATATGCCTTCTTCTGATTGATATCCTGTTAGTATTTCTCAATGTGTTTGGGGTTTTTTTTATTTTCTTTTCTTTTTCTTTCAAGAAAGAACAAAATAAAAATGACCTGTTAGGAAAAGGCAGATGGTGGTTTTGCAGGACCTGCTCATAGTACTTCATATGGAGGCAGCAAATATAAGCAGATTTTTCTGCAGTTTTCATTCCCTGTTACTCATTAAATTCTGGGCATTAATGGAGACACGGGAGTTGTCCATTGGCAGGCATCACAAGCCTGGGTGATACAGAATTACACCTTTCTGATTTTTAGAGATCTGCCTTTCCCAAGAGAGCTTGGATGGTGAAAAAGGTAAAGGCACTTACCTGGAGGAGATTTCTATGTGTCACAGGAAGGTTAACCTTGGCCAGCAAATCCCAGGCAACCCCCACACCCTGCACATTCACATCTTTGCCCCTCAAGCCCTAATATTATTGTAATCCAAGTTATTAGTAGATGCCTTTATAATTAGATTGAACTTCAGATACAGCTTTTTTTTTAATCAGTGAATCAAGGACAAGATGGTTTTGAAGTAAAAACGTGTCTAGTGAAGGTACTGTGAATTTAGCCCTCAAGTGATCAGACAGTTGAACTGGATGATGGTTGTAGGTCCCTTCCCTCTCCTCAATTAAGTTTAAATATATTGATTACCTTTATTATCTATGATACATTGAGTAAGTATATGTAAACTAAGTATTGTTTTGGTTATACTTTTCATTTGCGACCCATAGGGATTCTGTAGGAAGCACTTTATTTACCATCTTGGTGAAAAATATCATACTTGCCAAAATTATTGTCTTGGGTATGAGCTTTAGAGCAATACCTTAAAAAGAAGATTATTAATACTTGGACTGCACTGTATTTCATCTTGATGACTGTGTAGTAAGAACACAACTATGATATTGCCCTTAATATTGTAGTTTATAAAGCATACTATGTTTGTGTGCAAAATGCCAGTAGTTAATGGTGTATATGGGCTTCCTTTTTTATTCTTTAAATAAAATAAAAAGACCGGAAAAGAGTGACAGCAGGATTTGTAGGGGGGTCAATAGGTGCTCTATTTACTGCGTGATAGTAAAGCAGAAGCACGGATTACTTTGTTGATTTACCAGTATATAAAAAATCATGATGACAAGAACAAGAACCCAGTGGCCTATCCACTCAATCATGTTATTTCCAGTTTGTTTATTGTTGTCTGATAAATCCTTTCTTTAAGTGGTAAAGATTAATAGTCACATATGTCTTGTTTATCTTAATCTCTCCTTGGGCATATAAAGATGACTCTTTGCTTGGGTTGCCAAGGTTGCTTTGGGTTGCCAAGGTTGCTTTGGGTTGTGTTCGTTTTTTGCTTTAACTGTGGTGTTTCATCATGGTACAAAGTTCTGTTCAGCATAGGAACTGTAGGCAGCTTTCTTCAGTCTTGGGCGAGCACGGCATGTTTCAGAGACAGTGTATTCTAACATCACCATCAGATTGCCTTGAAAATAGTTATATAACTGCACTTCCAAAAATAATATAATCAAGAGACATCAATGAAGGCCAACGTGGGAGGCAAATAGAGAGTAGTAATTTTGAAAATTTCTTAAATATGAAACAGATGTTTGGTAAGAATGATGGAATGTTTGTTGAGATTTAAATATCTGAAGATAGATTCATATTTATTTTGGGGGGGGGGGTTTGAAATATCTTTAGAATTTCAAGTTCAGAATTAAAGATTTTGCAGATTCTGAATTCGTCAGTGTTATGCCCACCCTTTCCCAAAATTTAACTGCTAATGATGTGAGGAAAAGTTAAAGATTTGTTGTTTCATAAGAAAGCTTCTTACTTTTGGCATAGTCCAATACCAAATTTCTCTGTGTTGAAGATGTCACACATCTAAGATAATTTCACTGCAGTGTAGTCCAGTGAGCCACACTGAAAGCTTCAATGCATTCATCAGGATGCCTTCTTGTTTGTTTCATCTTTTAATATCTAGGAAAGTGAAATTTGCTTCTGTGCAGAGGGTCAGCAGAAATGTTCATTGAAGGTCTTGAAGAGCTGTGGACATCTGTTCTCATTCAATGTGTTACGAATTTTGGTCTTTTTAAATTGAAGTTTTGATTGTACATGTAAGAGGATATCAGTGTTGTGGCCCTCCTACCTGTAGTCTCAGCCATTCATTTAATTTTCTCCTCTGCTAGAGATTTTCACCAGTTGTTTCAGTTCATCTGTTTACTCATTCATTAATGAGATCTACAACACAGTTTGTCTTTAAAAATAAAAAGTGTTTGATAAAATATGTATTTTCTCTGGTGGCAAAACTTACTGAAAAGATTCCTGCTGCTCAGCACCAATTCATCATTCACTTGTTTGTGTTGTAGTGTCAAACTGTATATCATGTAAAATCAAACAGGTTCACTGTCCTGTGAGGAGACTGCACTTTAACAATCAAATTATTTTGCCTGACACCAGTTTGGGTAGTGTTTCTAGACTGTTCATTACTGTGGGCTAGAGGAAGAACCAAGACCATCAAACATCCAAGCAATAACCGGTTGTCTGAAAAGTTGAATTTTCTTAAAGAAAAACTTGTCATGTTCAGGGACATACAGGGAAGAAAAAGTAAAGATTTTCTATAATTTCTAGTTGTTTCTTAATATTTTTTACAGTCATTAAAGATCTGAAGTGAGACTAAGTGCCTAGAACCAGATAGCCTCATACTTAAACCAAGCTGTAGTTAACTAAATTCCTGAGGTAGTCTCTTCATAAGTCTTGGAAGTTTTCTGCCTCCCAATAAAATGTTTTAGTGTATTATTAAAAGGAATGAAAGCATAAACGAGTCAGGAACATCAGATTTTGAAAAGAGTTGTGGTCTTTTTGTCTGCATGTTATGGATACTTTCCCATAGCACATGTTCAAATCTTTAAAAATTAAACTAGACAAAACAGACCAAGGCTAAACCAAAATGCTAAGTGAGATCCAAAAGCCGTCTGAGACTTTTTCACCACAATGTTGTACAAATATTCCTAGTTAGAGACAAGAAATGTTCTCTCCTTTGTATTTATTCAGCTCTGAGAATCATGAAAGCCCAGTAAATTGTACATACTAGACAGTGGCTAGTTACACCTACTCTAATCTCAAAGGGATTTTCCCTATTCTAGGGAATTCCCAGAAGTGGAGAAAGAGCCAGTTTTGCTCAGTGATTCAAAGAGAATAGAATCAAAGCTAAATTTTAGACCTTTATATTATATTCCTTTGTATTCAGACACTTTTAAATGCTGTATTTCTGCTACTATTTTGATACCACTGATTATCTTCACCTTTCTTCAGGAATTAAAAAAAATGGGCTGAATGCTTCTTCTCTGTGATGAGGCTATTGTCATCTTTTTTTAGAGAGAAAAGTATGTACTTTTCTATTTTCCTTTCTCATGCACATGTCATTTCTCAGAAACATACTGATGCTTTAAGCTCTTCTTCAGTACGTCTAATGAGCTAAGTATACTGTACTACTTAATTAAACCTTAGTTACATAAGATTCAGTGTTTTCAACATACAAAGTAGTATCAAGTCAAGGTTTCAACGTTGGCTTAGGGCAGTCTGACAGTACTGCTGCCAGCAAAGACACTCCTGCTCCTCCCCTTACTCACCTCCTCAGTCCTGCAAGTTCTGGCCCACCCTGGCTGCTCTACAGTAAGTTGAACCAATTTGCTGATCCAAATTAAAATGATCCTTGGAACAAAAATATTTTGAATTAGGAAGCTCCATGAGCCATAAAATGCAAGAGAAACAGTGGGAAAATGCTGCCGAGGGGAGGGACTGTTTTTACATCAGCTTAAGCTAGTAGTAATAATATGTCTTTATGGTACTTTCATGTGTTGCAAACAATCAGCAGACACTGGCTAGATGTCAAAAATTGGGATCAAACCATGATTAATTTCAGGATTCATTTATGCCACTAAGATGCATCTCTCCCTTTCCACTGCTTCCTTCATTAGACTTTCTATCTCTGATCTCGTCACTGCTTAGATAGGAACTTTTCAAGAAAACCCAGAATACCAGGGAAAGGGGCATTAATGGCTCAGAAAGTTGCGCTTTCACCTCTGATTCAGTGTTTCAGCATTGTAGTAAAGGGTTCTGTGTCTAATGCCATCCTTATGAAGGGATGTCTGTCTAAAAATGCAAATGTTCCCTTTAAGGGAACTCGGGGCACGCACTGGAAAAGAAGGTTGAAGTTGCTGCAGTGGTGGAATTCTTGTATGTCTACTGTTTTTCATCCTAAATCTCTGAAACGTAAGTGTATGTAAGATTCATTTCCCCAGGAACAAATGTGGGCAGGGTTGCTGTGCGCTTTACATTTAAACATTGTTTTGTAAAATGTCAGTTGAAATTCTCAGTCATTATATTTCTTTATTTGTAATGTCCAAAGTATTTCATGATGCTTCAGTCTCAACCTTCCTCTATATATATGATTCAGTAGTATGATGCACAGTTTGCAAAACATATTATATAGTAATGTTATTTCCCATCTATAAGTGTTGGAGGTTTTCAAGTTCAGTTTCTCGTTGTTCATAAGATATGAGAGCTCAATATGCTTGGTACCATTTATCCTCTCAAAGCTGAGCAGGATTTGTCACATAAGCAAAGAGTAGTCTGTTGAATAGCAACTTAAATTAGGTTTTCCAGGTCGGTGTTTTCAAGTTTTGTTGGAGTTGTAAACAGCTTTACAAAACATTTTATGTAACAATTTTAAAAGCCTATGTGATAGTTTTTCTAATTAACTTATTTAGTCTAGTTTTGGAGTAACATTAGCTGTTTCATCACTTCTAGGCTATTTTGGGTATTCTTTGTGGAACTATCAATAAGCCAAGAATTTATAAGATTCCTTAATCATGCAGATTACTCATCATTGCCTGCTCATAACAGAAGCCTGAAATGCTCATTAAAATTGTCTGATGTGAAGCAAAAGTTAGTATTGTTGCAGAATTAAGTGACAAGAGAATTATATTAGCAAAAAAATAGTTTTTGATTACCTGTTTCAGTGAAAGTGAAACCTTCAGGCTTATACATAGATCAGTACTCTGAATTTGTTTGATATAGAAAATAAAAATAGGTTTCTGGAATGGAGAATTGGCATGAAAGGATTGGCAATCCTGCCTGAAATGTAATAAGGTGGAGTTTTTGTTTACATTGAGCTACAGGAACTTGCTGCATGTTCTTGCCTAGTCTCTTAGCCTATTTTTAAAATTGGCTAATTATAAATCACTGTTCCAACTTGATCCTTTGCCTTGTACCTTTCCATCAAAACAATAAAAAAGGTCATCTCCTTCAACAAGCTGTTTGATTCCCACAGGCAGTTCTTATGCCATGGTGCTTGAAACATTAAGGCCCAGGTCCTCATCTCACCGAGCCTGTTTTTTCATCAGTGCAATTACGATGCTTCCATTGGAGTGGCATATTGATGCCAACATAACTGAGAGAAGAATCAAGTCATGGTCTGGTCACCATTAAAACAAGAATATTTATGACCAAATGTACTTCTTGAAAATGCATATGAACTCAAAACAGTGCTATTAGCAGATGTCTTCTGGGATGTCGCAATTGTTAATCTTTGTCTAAAAATATATTAGCTTTTTGTGGAAACAAATTGTATTTGGAATAAGCTATAATCTCTGAAAAACACTCTAAGGATGGAAAACTAATTGAGACTTGATGCCATTTTCATACTGCAGATTTTAAGTGAGAAGACAGCGTCAGCTAGTGGATTGAGCTGATCTCTACTTTTGATTTTACCACTAGCTTCTTGGGTGATTCGAGGCACAAAAGAGCAAAATGACTTGGAGAAAAGGAGACTGAGGGGTGACCTTATTAATGTTTATAAATACATTAAGGGAGAGCGTCAGGAGGATGGAGCCAGGCTCTTCTCAGTGGCATCCAATGATAGGACAAGGGGCAATGGGTGCAAGCTGGAACATAGGAGGTTCCACCTAAATATGAGAAGAAACTTCTTCACGGTGAGGGTGACAGAGCACTGGAACAGGCTGCCCAGGGAGGTTGTGGAGTCTCCTTCTCTGGAGACGTTTAGAACCCGCCTGGACGTGTTCCTGTGCAACTTGGTCTAGGTGATCCTGCTCCGGCGGGGGGATTGGACTAGGTGATCTTTCAAGGTCCCTTCCAATCCCTAACATTCTGTGATTCTGTGGCTTGCCAAAGTTTCACACCCACAAAACAGGAATAATGATGATGTTCTTCTTTTTGAAGTGTAGCGAGATCTGTGGATGAAAGGAATTGTACAAGACCTATTTCTATTTCTTACCAGGACTGGTTAAAACAACTGTTCTTTATTGAATGGCACGTAATTTTAGAAAGGTGTGTGCAGTAAGTACCCTGGCACTGGCTGAATAGGAGTTTCCTAAGCTGAGTTGTGTGGCCTTCATTCTCTGGTCCCATAAATGGCTGGGTTCCATACCCTTACACCAAAATCTAGGGTGCTCTATCAGTGAGCATCCTGAAGTGCTGGGGCCTGGGTTGTGGGCCCCGAGTTGGAGTTGACCTGTGGATGAGTCACAGCCTAGCAGAATGTTTTGTTTCCCCCACTGGCTTCGGGTTCCAGAGACAGAACCTGGCCCATCTATGTTTTTGTGGCTCCTCTCTCCCCCAGGTGGTTGTAGTTGGGATGGTGGGTGAGGCCAGGACTATATCAACCAGGAGCTGATGAGTTTGAGGAGCTTCCTATTGGGTGTGGTGTCTGTTGGGGCTGGTTGCATCTTGCTGAGCTATCTCAATGGTGTCCTTCCATGTGAAGGGCCACTGAGGGAGTCATCTCTGTCTGTTGTGCCCAGTAGGTGATGGCAGCACCAGAGTGGGCAGCAGAGGAGCTGGGCCCACAGGAACCTGTGGCAGGATTCTGTGAAAAAAGACTTCTGAGGGGATGTTGCTGAGTTCAGAGTTGGACTGTGTGATCAAGCAACTGATGGCAGCATAAAATGATGATGGCTGAACTGGCACAAACACATGCCTACTTAGAGTCTCCTGCATCTCTCCAGAAACTTAACTACTGATGAAGCACAGTTACAACTCCTTCAAAGCAAAAATCTTAATTTCTGGGAGTTCAGGAGTTGTTTGGCTTTTCTAGTTTAATTTTTGTTTTTCTTGATTTCCTAATGATCCTAAACCTCTGGCTGATGGATGCTGGAATTGAAACTTAGTAGGAAAAAATGTTTGCTTTTTCCTGAGAATTTTCAGTAAGCCAGGCTGTGCTCTATCATTAATTCCGTAAGATTTTTCAAACACCAGTATGCCCCAGAAATTGCATAAACTCAAGAAGTAATATACACATATTCTTCATACTCTTTTCAAAAAGCGCTCTGTAGTGATTTGCCAGTGCAGAAGCATGTTGCCTTTTTCTGAATTGAAGGGCTGGCAATGTTAGATTTATTGGTGAAATAATGTTATAAACTGATGAATTGAAGTTAAACTCACTCTCATTAGGGCAGTTTCTGATGTATTCTTTCAGCCTCCCCTTCTATGCTCTCCTCTTCTTTCCTGCAGACTTTTGGAAACCTTTCTGAGCTAACTGCCATTGACCGAGCTGGTTGCTAGTATGTTATAGGAGGCCTTCCCTCCACACATGTGAACTTGTTTGTAGCTTAAAAGATAGAAGGAATTACATTTTTAAACTGCATGCCTGAAATGCGTGGCTTGAGGAGGCAAAAATTTTGGTAATCTGAGTGTTATAAACACAGCTTTGAGTTATGTATTTTAATAGAAGGGACAAAAGTAAGCTAGTCTTTTGCATTTGGAGAAATTCTTCCACGTAATCTCTGTGGTGTTTTTTCTTCCTTTCAACTTTTGCTGGAGATAGCAAAGCATGTGGTAGGGTTAACAAAATTACAGTTTTGTTTTTTCCAAAATGGAAATTAAACCGGAATACAATCCTGATGGATTTCTGCTTGTATTAGTGCATCTGGTTCTCGGCACCCATCCCCAGAAGAATGTAAATGTAATTGGACTGCATTCAAGAAACCACAAAATGCTGAGAAGTTGTAAAGATTGATCTGTTAAAGAAAAACTTAAAAAAGAAAAAAGTTAAATATGTACAGTACATCTGAGTGATAGCAGAGTGGAGCAAGGTTTTGGTATCAATCTACAATTTTGAGGGATGTGAATACCAGCAAAGTGAAAAATTACTTAGAGTGGTTCAAGAAGGTATAATCAGATGTAATGAAATTAAATGAACGATATGTAAACTTGAACTCTATGTTACATTAAAACAACATGAATGGTGAGACATACAGGTTTATTATTTATCTGTATTGATTTAGCACTGGGGAAGTCCAGTCAGGGTTCAAATGCTTCTTTTCCTTTAGAAACATGAAACACAAAAAAAAGAAACACAATCCCTGTCTTGAGTAATAAAAGGGAAGCTTGATGGCATATAAGGAATAAACTTAAAACTGGCAGGATGTGGAGTAGAGACCCTGAAAGGCCTTTTGAGTCTTTTTACATCTTACTGGTTGGCTATTGAACCATTTAGGATTATAAGAAAGTAACTTTTACTTTGAACTTGCTTGTTATTTTCAGTCACTAATGTATATAAATATTGCTTTAAATTGAAATAGCCTTACTACGCAATTGCCAAGAGCTGGAGAAACTATCCTTGGACATAAGTTTTTCATTGGTTTTGGTGGGAAAGGAGCCAATCAGTGTGTCCAGTCTGCTCGACTTGGGGCCAAGACCTTGCTGATCTGCAAGGTAAGCACCAACTTGCTTTGGATTGCAACTGAATTAAATGTTGATGCGAATTCCAGTAAACCTTTAGGTAACTTACAGAAAGGTTGTTGGTTTAGGTTTGGGGTTTTAAAAAAATTTTTCTGTAATTCCCTTTTCTTATTATTATTTCAGTTATAAATTTAAGCACGGAGGAGGCTGCTTCAAGAACACTGCCAGAACCAAAGACTAGTTGTTTAGGAATCTGGCAGAAATTGCATGTAGAGAAGGACTGCAAAACTTAGATTGATATACTATGGAAAAGAGGACTGGAGAGAATTTGAGATGTTCAAAATTAAAGTAATCTTGATTACCTCCTCTTTATGTTCCCCACTCTTACAGTGATCAGGACTTCAATGTTGACATTCAGGTGCTAGGCACTGTAGTCAATCTGAAATTCACTTTGCAGGTGATTAAATATCAGACACAAGCCAGTAACAAATTTGAGAAGAAATATAAAACTTTGTGCTTCAAAGCTTAAATCATTATCTCATTACTTGAGATTAGGATGAGAAGTTCATGTCCAAATTCTAGAATCTTTTCATGGTTTGGGACTTTTTTGCTCACATTTCTGAAACATCTGATATCCAGCCGTTCTAAAGACTGGCTCGCAGACCATCAGGCTGATTCAGCTTGACAGATGCTATATTCTTACAAAGCTTTTCTTTGATTTTTGTCATTAAACATTATCACTTTTGAGTGATCATTAGTAAGGTTATGATCAAAT
Source organism: Brachypteracias leptosomus (assembly GCA_013401335.1). Classification (NCBI taxonomy): domain Eukaryota; kingdom Metazoa; phylum Chordata; class Aves; order Coraciiformes; family Brachypteraciidae; genus Brachypteracias; species Brachypteracias leptosomus. The sequence continues at coordinate 32,928 of VYZX01010594.1, forward strand.
TTTCTCTCTCTGCAGCTTTGTTGTCTATACTGTGATAGTTGTAGATGAAACTTCAACTGGACTGGACATACATTGTTATTGCCATAGCTGGCAAGGATGCTGGGTTTGTGGGATCATTGTGTGTCAGGGATTTTTTGAAGAGTACTGGAAACATCTCAAGTAAGCCTTTCTCACTGGTTTCCAATCCAATATTTAGTCTAAAGAATGGTAGCTACAAATCTAAATTACACCTGCAAGTATTTCTGTGGGCCATTATCACAAGCTGTTCTACAATGTGGGGTGTTTTTTCTGTTGGCAGAGTTTGTGCTTCTGTAATATTGTGTGTGTTTGATCATCTTTGCATTCAAGAGTGATCAGATTCAAGTACAAGATAAATTCCCTACTGACATTTCCTGCTAAATGTTAAAGGGTTTTTTTCCACTGAAAGTGTGTATCCTGTTTTATTTTTTAATGGTCTAGGCACTCAGTGCATGCATGTTTCAAGAAACATTTGCATTCCTGATAAAATTTATCGGTTATGGTAATTTCTAGTTACTTTCCAATTCATGTTATTTCAGTAAAACCTAATCTTCTTTCTTTTTTTCTGATGTAATTGGAGAAAAGAAACAGCGGGAATGACTCTAATATCCATAAGTGTTCATATTTTGCATTTTTTTTAATTTTAAAAGTTAATATTTACTTTTTAAATTGAAAATGAACTTCATAGCGTCACAAAATAGTCTAATCTCATAGCAGTACAGTCTTATATCTGAATGGGCCAGTGGGATGTAGTATAAAGTTTCTTGCTGAATAAACTAAGAGCCAGGCAATAATGAACCATTATACTTCAATTATTTTTACTTTTCAAGTAATCTTAAGTATTCAGGGGTTCTTAAAGCCAGATTGCCTCTCACACACACCCTCTGCTCTGCTCAGTGCATGCTTAGGTTTTGGTCAAAATTTCCAGCATTTTTTATCCAGTACAGATGCAACAATTGCTTCTACGGTCTAAATTCCAAGGAATGGAATTAATACTAGAGGGGCATTCTGATGGAGTCCTCTTAGGAAGATTGTAATTTATACAGAGGATGTCCTCAACAAGAGTAGAGGTAGACAGATCAAGTGATGAGGCACTCTTCATGTCTCAGAGCTTTAAAACACAAAGGAGAACCAGTGACTATCTGTTGAGGGTTTGAGAGAGTTTTAGAATTACTTACAGTTGTGCCTAAAGATAACACAGAATGCTGTGGAATTTTGTGTAAAATCCACATACTGAGTTTGAGTAGTGGAAATGCAGATGGTGTTCTACGTTTTGCCAGGATATTGCTGCAAATGGCCGCTGTTACTCTGGGTTATCAATATGTATCACAGTATCAATCTTAAAGAACCTCCTCAGTTTGCTCAATACAGTAAAACAATATATTGATGGAATAGTTGCCACTTCAAAAAGACAAGAAAGACAATTGTTCAAAGAAATGTAAAGGATTACTGTCAGGAAACTAAAGGATCTAAGCAAATAAATTAATTGCTCATGTTCATACAAGAGCCCTGTTGCAATACTGAAAAACGCACAGTGATCTTGAGAGATTCCAAACTCCCCAAACTATTATTTTTATTGTTCTATATTTTTTTATGGCCAATACCAGAAAAATCTGTTAAACATTCTAGATCAAGGTGGTGGAGGGATGTTGGCGTGAAAGACATTGTATGTGCTGAAAAAAGTCCTGGTTTACTTCTGACAGTTTGGAATGATCCTCACTGGAGAGTGATGTCACTAGCCTGATATTGCATATACTAAATTCTGCTTAAGCCCCAGCTGCATTCGATTCCTACTTAGAAATAGGAAGTGCTGTATTACCATGCTATGTAGTTTTCTCTCTTCAGATGATCTATAAGCCAAATTAAAGTGGTGTAAGCCTGAATCCTTGGCTCATACAGCAATATCTCAGATGCAGCCCAGAATATGGTGGATATTTTTATTTGTTTTTTCTTTTTGTATTATTGTCTTACAGGTGTCTTTAGTATCTGTTTAATTCCCTAAAGAAGAGAAAGAGTAAACACTCTCCAAAAAAAAAGGGCATATAGAATAGATTAAACAAACAATTGTCAAGAGGTACATGTTCTTGTTGTAATTAATTTTCAGGTACAGATAAGTCTGATTCTTTAAGCTGCTAGAATTTTAGCTGCTATGATGCCAGCCAGCTCCCCTAGTTCCACATGGAAAACATGATAGCAGGGAAAACCCAGACTGAAAACTACTGATGTGATTCCACTCATTCTAACATGCAGACTATGTGACCATAATGCTTGTACAAATGGCTATTGTTAAGAACTCAAAAAAGAAGAAATGCTATTTCAGCACATACAATGTTCTGTGGTCAGCAGACTGAGGCATTTATTTTTCTGTTTACCCGATAGTCCATCCAGCAGGGGCTGTGCAAAAGCAGAAAATATGTAAAACAGTGTTATATAATTTGACATGGTCAGTAAGTATGCCTTTAATCTAAAACAAGTCTGATGCCCAATACTCTGTCTTCCTTGGGGGTAAAGCCTGAAAGGAATGATAAGCCCTTCAAATGCACTAGGGTTAACTGGATTGGATGCTGATGAACTTACATGGAAAAAAGTTTCCAGAGGAAAAGGACCTCCATGGAGACCCCTCCAAGGGCTTCCCTCCAGCACTGAGATGTCTTACTGGGAGGAAAAGTACCACAGCTGATCTCAGTTTTATTCACAGCCTGTAGGGAGAGGTGCGGGTTTCACCCACTGTTTTAAGCAGAGGGTATTGTACTTGACCCCATCCCACCTACAGAATAACTTGTACTCATCAATTTTGAATCGAAAATTCATGAGTAATTCTGCCAGATGCTTACCTGTTGTAGTACCACTGCATACATTGTGATAACTCTGTGTATTGAAAATGGAATTATAAAACGCTTCATCAGAATATAAACCCCTTTTCCTCCTGTATATTTATGGAAAAAAAAATTGTAAAATCTGTAGACTGAAAAACTGACTATATTTCTCTACTAGACATTCATTCCATATGGCATTTATTGCCTTGGCCACAGGGATGTGTAGCTGCTAAACCAGTTGGCACATTCAGTTTGCTGTGCCAATTGATTCCTCTTTTCAGAAAATGAATAGTGAGTTATGTNNNNAGTGAGTTATGTTTGCAATGTATTATAATTTTATTGCTCCTTTGGTGAGGCAGTTAAACATTTGTTTAATACCTATTTATGCCAAAATGCTATAGAATAGCTTGTAAAAGACTATAAAATACATAATACAATTTAGGAGTGCTATCGTACCTTTAGTTTACTATTCACGTGCACATTATTTTTAGTTTGTCTATTTGCCTTTCAATACTTAAAGGGG
>VYZX01010598.1:28799-42234 GCA_013401335.1 Brachypteracias leptosomus
GAATTCTTTTCATTAGGATTACTGTTGATGATGTTTATTGCCTCTTAAAACCATAATCCTACGTTATTATTTTATAGTACTGTAAGTCTGATATGCTTGATTTTATTTTTTTTTTTAAAATACCTTTGCTATGTAGAAAGCTTTCACAGCAGGTACGTTCCTTTTTTCCTCCTTCCCTTCAGCTATGTCATCTTCAAACTTTTTCTCTTGTCTTGGGTTGTTGGAATTTCATCTTGCATTTTTTTAAATGTCTTTTCCTTCTTTATGGTGGGAGGGGAAAAAGAAGAGGTAGAAGCTACATTTTCTTTGCTTTTGGAGCTAAATCTAATGACAGTTGTACCGACAATTTTCTTCTGTGTTTACATGCAGCCAGGAGCTATGGGCGGAGAAGAGGTAAAAGTATTTACTAAATGTTTTGTTTGCTGAATAGTGGGAGAAATAAATATTTAGTTCTTTTATGATAAGATGTTATCAATTTTAACATTATTTGGTTGATCAATTGCTTTGTATAAATCAATCTCATATTCTTCATTTGCAAAATATCTCCCTTTTAATAGCAGCTGAAAGCAATGATGATCTTGAGCTGATAACTTCCCACGTGTTGTTCTTACTATTGAACTGGAGGATGATTGAACGTAAAGACTCTTTCGTGACAGATATTTATGACTTTAAATGCATAGCGTTCCAATAAAGAGATTGTTTCATGTTTTGTTTTGATTTTTGGCAGCATGCAATGTTTAAGTGGTGCATTGAACATACCAAAAATACATTTTTCCTTAGATGAAACACTTTTCATTAAGTATTATACTTACGTGTTACATTGGTTGCCTTAGGTAGAAAATTGTGAATACCAGTACTAGTAACTGTCTTGAACAGTGAATACTGATGATAATAATAAAGGCACAGAATTTGAGCACATTTTGCCTTTATTTCATCATAGGCAGCCCTTAAAAACTAAAAGCAGACTGAAAACATTTTACGAATGTATAGTGCTGCATATAAATTTATTCTGAGAGATTAAAGAACATGGACAATAGCATCTTACGTTTCTCTACTCTGCCACAGCTCACACAGACTGGTTTTACTGAGAAAATAACAGCAAAGTTTGCAGCTTTTAGCAATTAGTTGGGCAGTGCCGTCTGGGGTACACCAAACTTCATTTTATCTTCTTTTCCACGTATGCTCTGTGACAGCTACGCATGCGACATTGCTTCCTTTTCAAAATGTAGAATTTACACCACGTTTGAAGAAGCTTGGAGACAAACCTAGCTGTGCAAGAAAGCCAGTAGTGTCTGAGTAGCTTGGAGTTTGCACATATGTATGCATTGATGTAGTAGGCTGTACTAACACATTTTATAATACAGAATTTGAGCTGCTTTTGTTCAAAGCCAGCTGATTTTAGTGTTTATTTGATAGCTAAAACAAAAAGAAAATATTTAAGTTTTCACTGCAAACTTACCTTCCTATTTATCCATGGTGTCCAGAGAACAGACTGTTGTTAACAGATACTGAAAGCATCCCAATACTTAAACCTTTTTAGTGCTCTCATGGTACTGAAAGGAATTGGGAAGTACGTGGAGTATATAATATTGTATACTCTCTGTGCGTGTGAGCACTTCAATTTCACTTTAAGATTGTAGGAAGCGTTTCTGGGTTGATCAGATGGCATCAAAGTAGGGCAGGAGGTGGGAATCAGTTGGACACCATTAACTTCTTGCAACTCGTGTTTACTTGTAGAGCACTGCGAGTACCAATACGAGATACAGGAGTGTGGCAGTCATTGTGATGAATACAGTGTAGGCTGTTCTATACGAATAGTAGAGATGACAAAACAGGGCAAACAAGTTTTGAATGTGCTGGACTTTCAGAATTTCGTTTTATTTTTTTCCTTACTCTACCAAAAGGTACACTTCACTCAATAATTGTTTCCTGTGTGAAATTCAGGCTTTTCTATAGTAACGAGTAGATTTGTGTGTGTGCCTGTGTGTGTGTCTTGTCATTAATGTTAGGGATTTTGTGACTTGCGGTATTCGTGCCTTTTCATTACCTTAAATTTTATGATGTTGTTTTGAGCTTTCTCAACCTTAAACATTAAATTCTACAATAGTCTGTTAAAAAATGTGGTGTTTATCAAATGTTCTCATATATCCCTCTCTGTTGTTTTTCCCATTTGCATTGTGGTAATATGCAGAGTACCCAGAGGTGAACCTGTGCAGGGACTCATTTCATATTTAATATATTTGGATATTTTAATTAGTGTTTGATTCTATCACTTTGACTAAACGTCAGAGAGAAGAGGTTTTGTCAGAAATTTCTTGGGGCTTGCCATCACAGATCACTTCTCTGCTTGATCGTCTGTTTTCTTTGAGTAAAGAGATGAATATTTCTTTGTAGGTATCCTGCTTAGAGTTGAGTCCTGTTCTTATAGGTACCTTGTTTTTAACTCTTAGAACCAGTTTTTCAGGTACAGGTGTAAGCACAGCTATGGGAAATCAGCCCAAAATCTTTTCTGCTACAGCGACAACTCAGAGATGCCAGGGAGGGGTGCCCTGTAAAAATAGGGTATTTAGTGATGCTTTCCCTTAATCTCCTAGAGATTTGCCTCTGGGGGTTTCCTGAGGTGGTGTTTCAACATTTATTGCTTCAGAATGGATTTTTCTTCTGTTCTTGGTCATTTGTTTTTCTAAACCTAAATAAACTTTTCAATGTCCTAAAAAGCCTGTGGCAGTGTTCTGCAGTTTGACTTGCTCTGAGCCTTGTCAGGTACTGATTGTGTTCAGTGCACTCTAGTTTCCCCTTGCTGGAAGTGACAGCGAGCAGTCATTCCCTGTTCCCTTGTCTGTGTACTTTCCATTATTTTAAATGTATACTTCATACATTTAACCCTGTACCTGGCTTACCTGTAAAGTTTAGATAATCTTTTGCATTTACTTAAGATATCTTGAGTACAGTGCTTAGAGACTGTCAAGCATCTGGCATAAGAGGTGATGTCTGTCTTTTTAAGCTGCTGTGCATTTCTATTTCCTTCAGAGTTCAGCACCCAGCCTCTTCCGTAGACCTGTATATTTGTTGAACACCTTGTTCTAGTATCTATTAATTTGATATTTCAGCTTCCACTAATGGCTCATGTTTGTTTTCTGTTTCATTTTGAAATAAGAAGGTAGGTTGATGGGAGTGGGGATTAAAAGATTATTTAGCTTCTTAAATAATGTCAGTTTCTTATGGATATTTTCAGATTTCCTACTTTTCAATGAGTTTTCTGACATATTTTTCCAAAATTTTAGCCTTCCTCATTATTCTCTCATGCATGTGCTCTCTTTTATGCTGAAATGCATATGTTTATATATGTGCATGACCTGACTGTCCATTAATGGAATATTCATCAATAGTCTTTCCTGGTTTGTGCTCTAAACCCACCATTTCTGACACTTCAGTACTAGGCTTCGAAGAGTTGAATCTCTGAATCCTTCCCCGATTGTGGCATTTACCTTGTTTATGATGATGCTTAAAAGCACAGAAGGATTTTTGTTTCAGTAGATTTTTGTATCTGTGATCTCTGTTAATGTTGTGCATTCAATATATTCTTTCTAATCAAGACTTTCCTAGTGCCTGGTGTTCATTAAAAAATCAGGCTGATGTTCTGTGTCTGTCAGAACATCTTTCCTGGTTTTTGTTTGTTAGCTTGTTTCCACAGATAGGATTCCTGCTTCTTTTAGTAACCTGCTCTTTATTTCTGGAGACTCTATTATTACCAATATTTTCAGTGTGTACATTTTTTTGACCAGTGTCCTCTGCATGTCCTGATTTTTCTCCTTGCTCCTGTTCTTATTTCCTGCACTTCCCTGTGCTGTCAATACTGGTGTGGTCTTAATTCTCCCTTGGGTCTTGCTGGAAGTCAGTTTGGGTATAAGGAATTACTACATTCTAAAGTTGGCATGTTCTCTAGTGTTGCTTACATACAGACTTCTTTATCTTCTGAGTTAATAAATCTGCTCTTAAGATAGTGTGTGTATACTTTGGTAGTAATAGCAATAAGTTAATTGCATCAGATGATGCAAATAAATTCTTTACTTTTCACTAATAAACTGTATAGCAGCCATTTATGTTGCTTTTTGTTGATTACTGAAAGTTTTAACACTGAGTAACAGCTTGTCCTAGCTAACAACTTTTTTTCTTCAAGTGCAAGCTTTGTGGTTTATTTGATAAGATTGTAAAGATTTTTTTCTTGCTAGCTAAGCTTCTTGCTTCATCTACATGTTTAATATCCACACTACAAAGCTTTTCTATGATTATTTTGCTGTTTGCCCCCCTGCTCAGACTGGGCTTTGGTTCACTTGAGGAGGAAGTGATGCAGCCCTTGTGGCTAGGACCCCATAAAGCACTCTGAAGGAGACTGTCCTGCTCTGCAGTGCAATGACTTGAGAGATCTGCTCTTTAAGATCATTCCTTCGAGATCTGTTATGGAAGATTTAAATCTCTAAGAGTTGGTTTGAAATGCAAATCTTACAACAGTTCTATAGCTATGACCCACAATTTCACTAGATAACTTGTTGGTTTTCATTGCTAGCCATCAGCAAGGGTTTGTTTTAAAGATAAATTAGGTTTATTGTCTTCTAAGGATAATACCGTCTTGGAAAAATAGAAGCAATGCTAATGAACATCATTTGGATAACTGGACCACTTAGCTGGGCCCTTTAATGCAAATTTTGTTAAAACAAAACAGTAAAAGGAAAATAAAACAATTTTTAATGAAATACTTAATTCTGCAGGAAATAGCATTAACTACAGATACTACAAAATCTGTTACAGGTCGGTCTTCACTCTTTCCCTTTGAAGATGGCTTCCTAGACGACAGTCATGGTGATCAGTCTTTATCATCGGGTCTCAGCTCTCCAACACGCTGTCAGAATGGTGAAAGAGTGGAACGCTATTCTAGAAAGGTGTTTGTTGGAGGTCTTCCTCCTGACATTGATGAAGGTACTGTGAATAAGTTACACTGGTGAGATGTCGGAATTGGCTTTCATACTACTTTAAAAAGGTCAGATTTTCGTAAAAACATAGATATTTTTCCAGGTATGTCTCTTGTAGCGTCTGTGGCGTTATTTAAAACAAACACCACGACCGCCCCCTGCAACACCTGAGAATTTACTGAACTTTTGTACTGTAGATGAGTACAAATTTATTTTGTACCGCAGATCAGAAGAGATGGAGCCAGAAATGCCTGCATAGCAGGTCTTCTAATCTGCAATAGCAACACATGTTCCTACGTATGTACTGCAGGAAAGCTGAAAAAAGGGAATTTAGTGGGTACTGTCACTCCTCTGCAGTCTTTCCCTGTTCTTTTTTAAAAATATGGTTGACTTTAAGGACTTCATTGATACAGTCCTAAAATAAATTGGGCTTTAATTAATCAGCTCTTATATCCAGCATATATGCAGTGTTCAGCTGACAAATGTAGGGCAATTAATATGGCTACCAAATAAGCAGCTTAGTAGACATGGTCAGGCTTTTTTTCCATCTTAGTATCCACTCTACCTGTGCATGTCCTGACATACCCTGACTTCCAAACCAAAATCATGAGAGTTTTTGATGTATTTTTTCATGTTATAGCTGGAATCTATGACTATCTGGCTTCAACTGGCATACGCAGGGAACTGGAGGATGAGTTATAATGAAAAGAGAGGGATCTCTGAATCTGATCTACTAAATTTAAGCCTAAACCTTGTACAATTTTAATAAAGAAATAGTATGAGCTGTCAATCTATGGCTTACAAACAGCTCAGATGCAGTTCCCATGTCACATCATGAGTTGCAGGACTGTTGCAGGCAGCGCTGGCTAAACTGAATCCCCAGCTGTAAGAAGCAGCAGGCCAACAAGTGCAACTGTGAACATTGCTGTGTCATGCTGAATCAAAATATATGCCCAGCCTGTCCTGCCAGGAAGCAACATGGCTGTCTGGGAGCTGTTACCCTCTTCCATGAGAGGTCTACTCCAGTAACACCTTTTTCTTTCAGCTCCCAAGTTACACAATGTGCGTTTTGTGGCTCTATTCACTTGAAAAATCTGACATGCAGCTTATGGGGTCACGTAAACTGGACACATCTCAAACAATCAAAAAAATTGGAAAACCACTGTCTTTGTCTTCAAACTTTTCCCTTGATGGATCATTGCTCTGATCTATCTAGCGTCACATTAGACACAATTTTAAGCTAATTCTTTCTTTAAAGTATAAAGGCATTGAGGAAAAAAAGATTTTTAAAAAGTAACTTAAAATACCTTTCTGAAGCATTTGCATGTAACAAAATTGTCCTATAAGATAGTTTGAGATATGTGTTCCATGGTGGTTCTAAATCGATGCTTAAAAAGCAAAGAAATAATTTGGTAATTCAAGGCAGGTTTCCAGAGGGGACTGAGGAAGATGAAGTCCCCACAGGCACATGACCTGATGCAGCCAGCTTTCTAGGGCACGCTGCAGGGAGTGGCCATGCTGACATGTCGCTCCTCAATCAGTCCCATGTGGTTGCATCTGACCCTTCTTTGTGACTATAATTAGAAATACAACGCAGCTGAAGCATATTCACTTCTGAGAGATCATGTTTGCATTTAATCCTGCTGCAAGCTTGCATTAGTGGCATGTATAATTATGTTCTTAAGCAGCCATGTATCGCATAGAGGTGAAAGAATATTTAGGCATCCTCTATGTACATGATTGCACTTCTCACTGTTCTCAATAGGTGTAGAAAATAGTCTGTTGGGTTTTTTAAAGTAAGAATTTTTACTTTGCAACTGTCAGTCTTCAGATTCTTTCTAAGGTGGCTCGTTTGTTTTTTGTAGATGAGATCACTGCCAGCTTTCGTAGGTTTGGACCTCTTGTGGTGGACTGGCCTCACAAAGCTGAAAGCAAGTCATATTTTCCTCCTAAAGGTAATCAGCTTAAAATATATTTCTGCAGGCTGTTCTGGTAAAAGCAGAGGTTTTTCAGCAGTTGTCATGATGGAAAAAACATAATTCAATGACTGACATGTGGTTCTGTGTATGTACTTCTTCAGCAAGCCTTGGAGTCCTTGAATCATGCCTTAATTTACACCAGGCTTACTTAGAAGGCAAAGTGCAGAAATTCCCTAGTGCCAGTTCTGTTACAGTTTGCCCGTTGTAGAAACTATAGGAGTAATAGTTGGCAGTCACTGGTGGGTTGGGTACTGGTGGGTTCTGTAGAGAAGCATGAGTCCAATTTGTGCGTGTTCTGTCCCAAGGAGCTGTGATCTTGCTCAGAAATCACAGGGTCTGCACCAGGGCTCAGCGGGTGGTGAATTGCAGCAATGGGCTCCGCTAAGAGCGGGCAGGTTGGCACCATGCACCATGGGCACCTAGCTTCTAGGCTTGAGCTGGTTTGGTTCAGGGTGGTTTTAGAGCATGTGCAGGTTGGGCAATTTCATATCTGTCAGCAAAACACTCTGCAAGTCTGCTTTGGTTGCGAAAGAATAGTTTATGGGAAACCTGTTTGGGAGAGTTACTTGGCTAAATCAAGTTGCTCTTCTTGTATCCTACTCCCTCCTATGATTTTGCATTATACTATATGCATTCTGTTCTCAGTCATGTGTGCTTCTGGCATGTAGTTCGCTCATGATCTGAAACAGTATCATGAAGTGATACACAGAATTTCTGATCTGTATATTAAGATTTTCAATTCTCACTGACTCTGAAAGCTCTTAATTGCTCATTAAGGCCACTGATTGTTTTGGCAGAGCAAAGGGCTGTTCAGCCAGTGAACTAGCTAATCCTACAGTGTTTTGGTAGATACATTTTTGACTGTAAAACCCACACAAATAAAAGCCATCTGAATTTACCTGGAAACTTAAGTGCTGGAGGTGAGATAACTCTGTGACAAATGCTTGCCCTGTAAACAGTATTTGGGGTACTTCAAAACAGAACAAAACCCCATACATGCGTCCTCCTTCCTGCTCCATTCTTACAACTCGGCATTGCTGTCAGTAGTTATTATGCAACATATGTTCTTGAATTTAAAACCAAAACAGACCAAACAAACAAAAACCCAAAACAAATCAGCAACAAAACAACCCAGATATCAAAAAACCCCCCATATTTTCCTAAGGACAGATGGTAAAATATGTCATTTTCTTTTTTTGTTTTTAAGGTCTTTCTGACTAGGAAATTCTGACACCGCCTTCACTTGAAAGTTAAAAAAAGATGTAGTAAACCCAGCTTCTCCTTGTCTCTGATATCTCCTAGTACTCTTCACTTTTTTCTCTTTTTTTTTTTTTTCCCTTATTAATTCAGTAAGTAACAACTCATGGTAGATCATTATTGGAGTTCCAGTTATGATTTTGTTCTGTATCTGACAGTGGACTAGTTATGCCTTGACAAACTTGTAAAAGTGTTTTTGAGTCAGATCTATTTTAGCAGAAGATAGGGGAATGCAGTCTCACTTCTATTTTTGTCATGATTCTAATATAGGAAACAGCTTTCAAAGCCCCTGACAGTTGCCCTGAACGTCTGTCTGAAAGTGCTACAAAACAGTCAATCCCAACTGTTCCAGATTTATTTAGAACTGACTTCTTAGTTGTCAGTCAGGGCTGCAGCGTCACACCTCCCGCAGCCCTCCCTTTGAGGTTCGTTTACAGTTGTGTTAAGCTCCATAGGTCAAACGTACGTGATTTACTGTGATCCCATGTAGGCAGCATTTGCATAGAAGACACAATGTTATTACCAGAGTCAAAGTATAATGTTTGGATGTGTATCATAATTTTTTATCATAACTTTTAAGTCTATTTAATATTTATAAAGAGTACTTCTTTTCCAGAGTTGTTATGGAAACATTGACAGAATCATAGAATCATAGAATTGTCAGGGTTGGAAGAGACCTTTAAAGATCATCTAGTTCCAACCCCCCTGCCATGGGCAGGGACGCCNTACCACAATAAAATGTTCCTACTGCTGGTTTTCATTAGAAGTTCCTTTAAAACTAAAATTAAGTCTCTTTTTTTTTGTTTTACATTTTTATTTTAAGCTGTTCTGATGTATTATCAGGCATTTCTTTTAGCAATACAATAAAATGAAAAGAGATATTTGAAATTACACTTGGTGCAAAATTCAGTGACATGACTTATTCAGCTGTCAAATATTCATGAATTCAAATGTTTTCTTCCTTCCTTTTTCCAGATATCTTTTCCTCCATGCTGCATTGCTAGAGTAAATTCTCTGACATTTTGAATATGGTTCTTTCAAACAGAAAATATGTCAACAATATTAATTCATTCTCTCATCTATAATTTGATTTTTGTGTGCTAGCAACCTCAGGGGGGAAAAAAATTGTTGGAATGCAGTGGGGATGATATGGAGGCTCATCTTTGTTCACACATTAATAAAGCCTGACCTCCAGGGCTTCTCCCACCTACTTGAATGTGCCCCACTGGCAGTAAAAGTGAACCCTGCCCTTTCTGAAAATACACCATTGCCTCCAGACAGACTTGAGTGTCCTTTTGATGGAGGGCCTTCTTCATTACTCCTTCATGTCTGTAGGCTCAGACTGGTGGGCAGTGTCTGGACTTATAATGAAGTTGAATATTTTTGTTTGCTTTGATGCGCATTCAGTTAGAGGTTTGGACCAGGCACCATCAGCTGTGGATGCCAAGGGTCAGCACGGTCAACTAAGTTTTTCACTGGAGCCATTTTACGTCATGGTTTTCTGTCTTCATAGTTACAGCCAGGTGATGACATCCCTCACAATACTGAGTGTATTAATATAGACTTAGAGTAGCTACTTATTGGTATAATTTATTGAATTTGTGGGACGTTCACTATGTTAGTGCGATATATGAATTCTCTATAGTCACACCGTATTAGGAGCACTTTGCAGATATTCATAGGGCCTGGAACAAAAGGCTGCAGTAACTATTAGCCATGGCTAATCTGATCAAGCCTGAAATCTGAAAGAGTAAAATAAATTGTTGCTTAAAGTCTAGTGACCTCCCCCACCACTGCCACCCCCTGAGGTTTTTATCTGATTAGTTTAGTGAGCAAGTCAGGTCATAGATGTGTGGTCAGTTCTAGCAAGCCTTATTAGCTAATTTATTGGTTGGAACAGTTGATTAGCTTTGGTGCAGTGACATGTAAGCTGTTTTCAGGACTAGCTGGAGTCCAGAAGCATTCCTGCAGTGTTGATCTTGAACAAAGAAGGTTTTTCTGGATATGGCATCCTGAGTAGGATGGTGTAACCACAGGTCTCTTAGGCACATTGCCTCAGATTTAGTGCTGGACCTGGTGGACATAAAAGGTGGTGTGTGAAATACACTGAACTGTAGTCTCCAGCATGGTGACTTGCATGAGGCTTATTTCAGAGCAGGGCCACACTATAATTTTGGGCCTTGGGGGATCTCAGATTAACATAGAAGTGTCTGCAACATATTCCTCAAGCACATCTATACTATTTATATTATTCAGGTTTTCCCAGATACTATAGGTTTTTGTTACCTTTACCGCATCTCGCCTGACATCACAGAATACACTGTGAGCATGTGCTTGGAATTCACCAAGCAATCTGGCTTGGTAAATGGTTGAATTGTGGTTATTACAGTAACCAACCCCAAATCATCTGATAGATCAAGCAGCCCTTACAGGATGTGTTGGTTGCCAGTGAGTTCCAATATTTAGGCTGTGGAGTGGAGGGACTGGTGACACCCAGCTGTTTTGTCACTGAAAGTATATATTATGCACTTGGGCAAGAGAAGCTGATAACAGCTGACAATGTGTACAAGAGGTTCCTATTTCTAGTTCCAAGCATCTGTATTATTGCCTTAACATTACTTTCCCCCCTCCTGTGCATTGTAAAGCTTAGCACTATGGTTTTATGTTGGTATCATCCATGAGGTGATTTTAATGCTTTGCTTCTGAATAAGGCCAGTTCATTCCCACTGCCTGAAAAGTCTTTGGATTACTTCCTTTGGCATCTGTTTGGATATGTTAGTAATGGAACTGGCAAAATTATAAATGCCGTGTGTTGGTCTTGGGTAAGCAGATGCCCAGTTTGTAATGTGTTTACTTGGCTCTCACCACAGAGTTTTGGGAATTAAATGTGGTTTGTGGCTAAGTATTAAAATTTTGAGTATCTATGAGATGTTGAGAAATAATGAAATGTAACTACATTTGATAACTTTTTTTTAGCACATGTTACCATGACAGAGTCTATTTCTCTCTGGCAAAATCGAGATAATTCAAATTTTATTGAAACAGAAATTGATGGGTTTTTTACATACTTGCTGGTCTACTGAGTGAAGCAATGCTTATGCTAGCTGCAGTCATTTTTTTCCTTTTTTTATTAAACAGGTGGTGCCAACTGTTTCAAAAACATTCTTTTTCATTTTTTTTAACAGATAGCTAGCTTTAAAACTTTTTAAAAAGCCTTTACTGACTTTTTTTTCTTCTTTGTGGTAACAATGATTTTTTTCTAGCAATCACTAAAAACTGCACACCATATTTTAAGATGACAAAAATGACACAAAAGTCTTCCTCTGTTCCTTTCCATGTAGGAGGGCTGATGTTTGGGTAAAGATGAGATTTAGAGTGAGAAAAGGAAGCATGGCAGAGCTTGAAGACAGGATTGGTTTGGAACGGGAGGAAAGCTTTGGCTTTACCGTTGGTTTAGATGTGTGGTGCAGCAGTCTGATCCTCTTGTGTCTTCCCTGTTCTTCAATGAGTTATTCTGTTGCTTGATAAAAATAAGCACACTTGTCCCTGCTGCTCCACAGGAGACGCTAAGGGTGAACAAGACATCATGAAGAAGAAAATAGTGTGTGTGAAATTGCACGATTAACGTTATGAAGTGATTCATGCTTTAATTTAAAACAACTGGTGGGACAGACTGTATGAACCTTCCTGATGATCTCTGAGGTAACATTAGATGGGTACACGACTGTTAGGAGTCTTCTGATGGATCTTGATTTCATGGATGAGGACCATTTGCATGGTTAATTCCATTGCTACTGCAGTGGCAATAGTAGCATCTGCCAGAGGAGCAAGAATTAACAGTTGCAAGGAAAAAGTCTATAGTCATAATACTAATTTCATCAGCCATATTCACAATAAGGTATCTGCTTTGTTCAATTACAGCAATCTATTGTCCTGAAAGTAATTGCTTTGGCTTACTGAGCTAATACCATGCCACCAAAGTTCAGTCTACAATGTCTAGCCAATTTTGTATTTTAAAAACTGAAGTCAGAGGTTGTCATACTTGCCAGAATGGATATTGACTTTCCTTATCCAGAAATATATTGTATGACAAATAGCAATCCGAGATCTTTCTTGAATTTGTTCACCTATGTTCTAACACCCCCATGTGTGGAATATCAGTCTTTTACCCGTTGACATCTGAGGCCACATATATATAATTTGTAATTGCTCTCTTCCCACAGCAGGGCAGCATGATCCCAAATCAATGCAATTCACAAAATGGGTGGTAGCAAAATGCAGTATTCACTCATCTGCTCTTCTGTAGCTGTGCAACTTGAGGCTGGTTTTGTATGGAATTTTCTTTAAGGTTTTTGATGACTATTTTTAAGCCTCCCTTTCTAAAGCTCTTCACACTATTTCCTTTCTTGTCTTAAAAGTTTGAGGCTTCTCAGTGATGTACTTATGGTGATTGTAAAATGTCTGTCTTTGTGACTGCTGTGCCAGCCATCAAAGAGCATTCAAGGAGCTTGCTTCATATAAGAGAATATCTGTCCCTAAAACTATGCTGTTTGCCATTTCTTTTTCTAGGGGTAAACAAGGATCTGATGAGGCAAAATATAAAAATATTTTTGAGCAATCAAGCCCAGGCAGAATAAATATGATTCTGAAGTAGCCTTGCAGGATTATTCTCTCCCAGCTTTCATGCTGCTTTCAATAATTGCTGTTTTCTTTCAGGATTGCTAGGTTGCTACAGATTTTTTTATTTTAAAAAATTATTTTTTTTTAATTCCTGAAGAAACCGCAGTTTTTTAGCAAGCACTTGTTGACCCCTTGTTCAGTTACAAACTAAGGAATGATGAGGTCCCTTCAGAAGGGGTTCAGCTTCCATAGTCTCCACAGGATTTGGTAGTAAAAGTGTTTCTATTAGTCTTACTAGTTGCTTATGACTACAATAACCAAACAGAAGTAAATAAAGGCTATTTATTATGGGAAGAATGTAATTATTGTAGCCGGATACTCCTAATGTAATCTAATTTATTACTGAAACCTTCTTTTGAGAGTATGGACTGTACAAGTTTAGAAAGGATGGGTGATATAGAATTCAAGAATGAAATTTTGGGGGTTCTGGATTCTAGTAAAAACTCATGAAGCAGAGTAAATCCAACCCCAGCAGCTTCTGTCTTCCTCGTTTGTGTAAACCAAATGTTCCTGTGAGAGAGAAACCTTATTTTTCAAAATCCAGTTTCT
>VYZX01010599.1:0-42053 GCA_013401335.1 Brachypteracias leptosomus
CAGACAGACCCACTACAGACATTCATATAAATTAGGAGCTCTGGAAATAAACTTACATCTCTTAGATTTTGAAGATGATTTTCTAAAATCTTAGTATCAGTCACATCACCCAAAGTATTGGCAGCTTTCCTTCTGTACCTATGAAAATTAACTGTGTTTTGTGCCCACAAAAATAAATTCAAATGTATTAGCTGAGGTGTAGAGAAGGAAGAGAGTGAAATAGTGTCAAATGCAGGATTTCAGAAATCTTGCATGTTCTTCAGTTGCATCAGCTTCTTTCTCCCTAGTCTGCTTCTTGGGGAAACTGTAACAGTGAAATTGTGTGAAATTTACTTTCCTGGTCCCTGTTTTCTTAGAAAAAAACACAGCAATATTCTGTATCCACACAGTTATCCCATTTAAACTGTCATATAAACAATAAGGGCTTTGCATCCTGGGTTTCTTTCTGTCTTTCAGGAATGCCCAGTGTCTGAACTGTCATCTACGGGGAAAAGAAAACACTTCAGCAGAGATTCACCAGCAGACCAGCTACTTGTCAGTGTAAGAAAAGAGTCCTTAGAGGTGAAGCCCAGTTCCAGTTTAACGATATAGAACACTGATCAGTCGAACCTCTTTTGAGCAAAATTCTACTTCATAATATGACATGGGTTATGTGACATTTTAGGTGACAGTTGATTTAGAAACACAGCTGCTCAGCCAAATTTTATCTGCTGATGTTTGGCTACAACATTAATTCTATCTTTGCTTTGAGCTGTTTATTACCAGTTGGTCATTAGTCATAGATAATGACTGATACCCTGAAGGTTAATGCTTGAATGCATTCTTCTGAAATGGAAAAATATTTCTGTGTTCAAGCGTGTGTGCATTGCCATGCAAGATAGAAGCAAACAAATGTTGCACTCCTGTTATAAGGGTACTGCTGATATTTGTCTTATCAGCACACTCCAGATGTCAGCACTGTTAAAATCTGTCACTCATCTACATAATTGGTAATTTGTTATAATGAGCAAAATACCTGGTTTTCAGATAGCAAGTTTTTTAAAAAACAAAACAGTTACATTTTTGTTCCAGAGCATAATGAATACCAGCTGAAAAATCGTACTGTCAGTAAGATTCATTCCACCAGGGAAAGTTAGTGTTATGTTATCTATTTATATCAAGAAACACCTGATTTGTGTTTCAACACTACAGAGCCTAGCATTAACTCTCCCGTTGCTACCCCAGTACGCATTTATTAGCCAATATCACCACCCATAGAACATTCAGGCTTCATTGCAGCAATAATTCATTACTCCTCACCAACTAAATGTAGTTCAACCATCAGCTGAAGGCCTTCTTGTCCTCAGTGACTAGCTTACTGTAAGCTTTGTTAAGATGTCTTGGTATACACGTAGTGCTATTTGGTGATATCATGGCTGTGTTTCAAGCTCCTAACAAGGCAATTCACATCAGAAAAGAGAGGTGGAGGGATCATCATGCTGCCTCACACAGCACCAATTTATAGACTGTCATAGTGTAGACCATGTGTGGACTCTGCATGCTCCAGGACACAGCAGTGCTCCATCTTCTTTCTGCTGACAGTCCTACAACCTCCAGAGCTTCTAGAAGAATCTAGCTGATTATCTTTCAGCTGGGAATATAAAAATATAATGAAAAGCAGCTTTAAGATCTGTTCTTATGCCATAGACTTGAAAAACAAAATTAAATTAGTATAGTATGTCAAAACTTGTCGAGGGGTAAACAAGGAACTTCAAAAATAAGCAAGCAGAATATCTTTAAATAGCTGAAAGGTGGATGAAGTAAACAGCTGCTGATTAAATAGGTAGGTCATTAATAAAAGAAGGTTCTGAATTAGTCATTCCCTTTCTGTCTGTGGGATATTAAACAGTTGCAATGCCATGCTAAATATAGAGGCAGCGTAACTGAGGATCAACTCTGATCTGAAGCCCTCTCAACAGCACGAGATACACAGCAACACTTGTACTGATTCTACTCTTGCTCTTGATAGTTTTGTAGCAGTGCAACTCTACTGAAGTTTTACCTTGCAAGTTACTCTCACAAATACAAATCAGGGGTTTCCTTCACTCCAAAGTACCTTGCTCCACTGAAGCTCTTCCTGTATATGATTGACTACTGACAGCAGATTGGGCTGTAGGATAGAGAGATGCCCTTAACTAAAATGAACTTGGTTCTGTCTGTACTTCACAGAACTGTAGGTAAAATAACATTCACCAAATAGAAGGGAATTCAAACTATTTACCACAAAGAGAGTAATAAGTATTTACAATATCATATAGGTTGTTATTGTTCTTCTATTTAAAATATAAAATCTTTCACAACATGCATCTCTTCATCCCCATCAAACTAACATGACCAAAGACCTGGGAGCTTCTATAGTTACTTCTCTACAGAATTTATCTGTAAGGTTGTATGAGGTTATTTTCCTCCTTAAAGTCAGTTCTCACAGGAACAGCCTGGATTCCATTTAAAGTATGCCAATAATGTAGCAATGATGTTTCAGGCTCTATCCTGAGGCTTTTTCCTCAAGCCTCAAGTCCTTGCCAATCTCTTACTCCTGCTCTCTCTACATGTTCAGCTTGCAACAAGATTGTTATGAAGATGCAATTGACAGCCTTGAGTACAGATTACCCCTTCCCCGGCCCCTGTTATCCCTACAGCTCCTTGATTCTGTCTCTTCTGATCATTCTGTCCATTTAGTTACTGAAAGATGTATGGCATTTTAGAAAGCCTTGTTCAGCATTAAAGCCCTCATTTTTCCAACACAGTACCAGCAGAGACCTGCTGATTCCTGATGGCCACTAACACCTGTTATAGGAAGCTAAAGATGTTTTCCTAAGCAGATAGTTGCACAGAAAGGGATACTTGTGTTTTGGTGAACAGATGAGAAGAATAGACCAAGCACCATAATTTTGGCTTCAGTATCAGAACAATTAATCTTCATAATGCATTCTTACTAAGCAAGACATTAATAAGTTTGGGTGGCAGTGCCAAATGAACAACCATGAAAGACAAAAGACACTAACCAGCAGTCCAGTAAAGCCTTCTATTTGTGCAATTTAAAGATGTGTTTGACAGTGGTCCCAGCGTCCAACCTTTGGCAAAAACTGCCAACTGGCCCATAAAGCATTAAGGTTGTTATATTTATGAAGTAGTACTACATTTAGTGCTTGGGTTGTGCTTTTTCCAGTCTCTTTTTATATGGGGATTGATCACCTTGGTGTGGGCAATGCTGAAAATCCAGAGTTGGGAAAGAGATGCAGAACAATTAAGCCAAACACAAAATTTCCCTTTCTACTGAATTCAGTACTGATTACCAGGAAATCTTTCTCTCTTCCTACCAAAGATGCCTTCCCATCCATTTTTGAATTACAAGTTGGACCTTGTTTAGCGATTGAAGAACATTTACTTGTCAGTTTTTCTATGTTACCATGTTCAAGGACACATTCTCAGTCCTTTAAATGCAAGAAAGAGGAAGCCACTGTTCTGCAAGAAGTTTTTATTAAAATGTGCACAGACACACACGAAAGCTCAAGCAATTTACATGAACCAATTAAATGGCACCCCATGCCCCTAATGGTCAAGCACAGAGATACAAGTAACTGATATTTTATTTGCTAAATGAATCGACCTTTACCAACACAACCTATAAAATTAATTTGGCATGCTGTAACCCTTGCAGATTGGCAGTCCGTTCACACCAGGAGTCTGAAAAGATAAACACAACAGGCATTTCAATACCCTGTAACATATCATTAAAACATGTCCCAAGGTATTTCACAATCCATAAAACAGTACAAGCACTAGCAATCGATTACTTATTACAACCACCACATATGGCGTAGATGTTACCTTGTACAGCAGCTTAATTTTCCACGACCCTAGCTCCGTTTGCTTGGGAGAGGGCATTGTAAACTGATGAGAGTCCTTCAACAACAACAAACTTCAGCATGCGAAATACTTCTCTTCAGTTCTGTAGACATGGTATCCTGGTGTGAACCTGCAATTCTGTGCAATGTTTGTAATATTTGCATTTTGTGCTTTTGAATGAAGTGCCATTTTTCCTTCAGCTTCTCAAAGAGGTGTTCCAACATCAAATGCTGAAAGCTTATCCGAATTTCTTTGCAGTCACATGGTTTGTACATAGGGTTTTGCCGTTAGCTGGGAAAGAAAAGACAGAAAGTCCCAACACAAATGTGGTCAAAAGCATCCTTATGATTGCTTCATCATTAGCAAAGCCAAAGAAT
Organism: Brachypteracias leptosomus; assembly: GCA_013401335.1. NCBI lineage: Eukaryota > Metazoa > Chordata > Aves > Coraciiformes > Brachypteraciidae > Brachypteracias > Brachypteracias leptosomus. The sequence continues at coordinate 4,266 of VYZX01010599.1, forward strand.
ACGGATGATGGATATTCTGTGAATCTTGTGCTGCAACTTGCCAGTGCTCTGCAGTGGTGTTCATGTGGTTTCTAAAATCCATAACACAGTATTCCTCCTGGTTAACATGCCTCTTGGTCTTTGAGCACAAACTACACAAAACTGAGGTTTTATGCTACAGTTGGAAATATACTTTACCTGGAAAACAATTTAAGGTGCATTCTTAAAATAAGAGTTGTCAGCTGTCAACAGCAACATTTCATCACTAGCAATGAAACAGTTGCTTGCCAATGGTTGGTTAGCCATGCAACTACAGCAGTCTGGGGAAGCTGGATCTCAGGTAGCAATAGAAGCTCACATCCATAAGACTCTGGCCTCCTTTACTTGTGTGCTGTGGTGCAAAAGGTCTTTTTCAAACCCTGTGGCTTTATCTATGTTGGGAAATAGATCTGGCTTAAGACATTAGATTGAGTAAGGTATCATTAATCCTTCACACCACTTAGCTCCTGGCAACTTTTTGGTCTGTGCCAGCTAGCACTCTCTGAGATGATGCCCAGGAACAGTCCAGGGCCAAGCATATGCCAGAGACCATTTCCAATACATTGTGTGAACAGTGCTGTACCAGGCTTACTTCCTTCAGCCCTTCACATCCTTCAGCAATGGCCAGCAAGCCTTGTATGCTCAGGTGTTCCTACCTGCCCTTGTGTCACATACAGAGAGGCAAGAGACACATTTTGTCCCATCCTACAAAAACATGTCTCTGAGGTATGGCAGCACAGTCTCTGAGAACTGAAAATCAAACTTCATGTAGAACCCAGAGGAGAATGTGGGTCAGAAGCTAGTCAGTGAGGATGTACTCCATGCCACTTGGCTTCAAGGCCCATGAACCATTCCCTCGCTTTGTTTTATTTAAGAGCATAGAAGATAGCCTGCACATCTACTTTAAGAAGCAGCTACCTTTAGCCAAGTTGTGTCTGCAAATGAGCATGATTTCTCTGTGCTCCAGTTCTTCAGTGAACAGACAGATTGACAGGGCAGAGAGTACTTATATTTTTCAGGTCTGTTTTGCAAAGTAGTTTAACAACCTGTGTGTCCATTTTGTTTCTATTCTGTAATATTAAAGAATCCTCTTTTATCTGAATGATTAATCCCACAAACTGAAATTTTTTGACCATGCTTAAGCAGAGTATCACCAAAAGACACATGGTTCTGGCCAGGGAAGTACCCTCAGCATATTAACACAGACAAACTCCACACAATTGACAGTGGGCTGAAATTAGGGGTTGTTCAGGAAAGAGTACACACACCTATTTTTTGAAAAGCACTGTACTGGGTTTGGCTGGGAGAGAGACAACTTTCTTCAAAGCAGCCTGTTTGGTACTGTGTTTTAGATGATTGACCAGTGTTTTGGTCTGTTCCTGAGCAGTGTTTTTATAGTGCCAAGGCCTTCTCTGTTTCTCTGCCTTCTGTGTTTTCTTCTTCTTTTTTTAACAGTCTGTGGCAGGTACAGCCTCCCCGACTGACAAAACAGGGCAAAACCAGGGCGTGCCAGAATGGTTTGATTCTTCTCAGCTGTTAAACTGCACCTCAGGGTGATTAACTGGTGCGTCAGGGTCTAGACCCTTAGCCTTTTTGCCTGGGCTTGCCCCCTCAACCAATTAGAATGACCACAGTGCACCCTTGACTAGGGTATAAATGGGGCCCTGCCTAAGATCCAGTTGTGTTTTTTCTTCACAGAGCAGAGTCTGGAAGTTGGACCCTCCCCTTGGACATGCTGTCTAAAGATACTTCCATGGATTGAGTGAGTCTCTGTGGATTGAGTGAGCATCATCCCCTCTTTGGTGAGTGATACTTTGGGCACTCTTGTGTGTGGGGTTTCCCTTTTATGAATGAGTGTGTGCCCATTCTGCTTCATCTTTCCTTAAGGTTTAGGAATTAGCTATGTAGTAGTTATATTCCCACAGACATCTGAGCTTGTATTTTGTCAGAAGGAGTGCTGGACAACTTTGGTCGCAATAAATCCCTAATTTGAAAGCTGCTGCTACTGTCTGTTGTGTGAGTGCCTCTGTGACACTGCCAACCCAGTGAGTAGGCTGGGGGTGAGCAAGAGGTTGGGAGAGGACATAGCCCTGGCACTGCTGACCCCCCACTGACCAAAGGGATGTTCTGGATCATATAAAATCATGCTCTGCAACAAAATAGGGGATTTCTTCCAAAATAGCTCTGTCTTGGTGGCTAATTGGGCATTCATCTGCTGGTGGTGAGTGATTGCTTTTGTATCATATGTCTTTTTTTCTTCTTTTTTTCCCCTCTTCACTTATAAGACTGTCTTTATCTTGATCTACAAAGGTTTTTTCTTCACTTTTGCCTTTCTGATTGTCTCTCTCACCTCACTAGAGGAAGTAAGTGAGTGACTGAGTGGGGACTTACCTGTCAGCTAGGGTCAACCACCACAAACATCATTCTCCGTCTGTTCATTTCTTAAAAATTCTTCAATTTTGAATCCTAATGCCCACAAGCACAGAATGGAAACAGATGAAAATGTCTTGGGTACATTAGATAAAACAATGAGGATGAAAGAAGAGCGATTTCCCTTCTCTGAGTTTGCAGGCCACATCCTAAGTATGCAGATACTCATCCCTAAATTCCATTTTCTGTCTTAGTTTAGGAATAACTACCAGGAAAAAAAAAATCTTGTTACTATTAGTGAAAGGAATGCAAATATAAACAAGGTCATTTAGAGGGAGCCCTAGTAAACTTTTCACTCACAGTCTGGAAGAACTGTAAGTTCTACAGAGACCAGTCAACAACCTCTGCAGAGTCTTATTGAGCATTATAGCTGCAACAGTGCTGGTGAATAGAATTTTTATAAGATATCTTGTGGCTGTTTTCCAGGTTGGACAGGCATTATGCTTTGAAAAATTACCCATATCTCAGTGAATGACAGCCAGAGCTACTCTATACTTACCAATATTGGCTTGTGGAATTGAAAATGATGAATTGCTCAAATTAGTTCCATTCATTCTTAACCATACTTAATGGTGCTTTTAATCAAAGAGACTTGTTATAAAAACTGTGTAAATTTAAGACAGAAAAAAATCTTTAGAGAGTAGGAAAATTACTTATTAAAGACAATTCTGGGCATAGTGCCAAAAGCTATTAAACTAATCAATATCATCTTGGGGGAAGTAACTGGGGATATAATTTTTGTCATCCATACAAAATTTTGGGAAGGCTGCCATCTTGATAACAGTAGAAAACATGACATTATGTAAGTACTAGAACTCTCCAGGTCTGCAGTCAATGAAGTTACTCTGACTTATACTTCAAAAATTATATATTAGAATTTGACTTAATAAGAACTACATACAGAGAAAATATTTAATTTTCAGAGATACCAGATACTGCAGACAGTAGAGTTAAACCATCTTCCCCAAACTGAGGGACTCTTGTTCACTGTACAGCCAACCAAGATTTTAAAAAAAAGGCCTTTAGCTCCACATGGGAAGCATTAAATATCACCAAATCATAACAAGATTTCAAAATGCAAACTGTTCAACTTCCTTCTATTTCTTGTTTGCTTTTTTCAAAACCATATAGCTTGTAAAGAGACTAAAATAATTTTAAAACAGTGACTTTAGAGTAAAATAATTCAGCACTTTATTCCCAGGTTTTCAGGTAAGATTAATACTGAGTTTCCAGGCTACTGACTTTTCTAGTGCCAGTAATATTTTCCAGTGACTTGAATATGCTGTGAATGAGTATCTTCCTTTATATGGCTCTGTACAAACAGCTGAAGACATGAAGAAAAAGTGGGAATGACAATAGTAACTGTGTACTGATCCACACAAAGCACTATGAATATATGAAGCCAAACTAAACAAAATCAGATTTTGATTTAGCTTTTTATTTTCATCACAGATCAGATTCACAGGGGTGGCTTTGAAGTAATGTAACCAGGTAGTTTTGCCTATGGTCTGAGAACAATGTGAGCCAGCTGCCTTCTGGTATCCCAGGGAACCAGGAGCCACAGGGTACCACCAGCCAGGGCCTGTCCCACTGCCCCAGCCGGAGAGGCAGGCTGTGGGGCAGGCAGAGGCAGCTCCAGCCCCAGGCAATGGTCACCTCCCTGGGGATGGACTGAGGCCAGAATGAGCCATCAGCCCATGTGTGGAGGCCAGGATCAAGTGGTGAAGGCAACCAGGGTCAGACATAGCCTCAGGATGGTGACAGGGTCAGGCAAAGACCATTCCTGAAAATCAGTCCATGGATCACAGTCCAGATCAATGGGCTTCATGGCTATCCACATATACAACTGGGATGCAGCAGGAGCGATAAGTTATCCAGGTGATTTATTGGTAGAGCCTCAGCTTCAAATGAAGTGAAGGGAGCTCAGGCCTGTCTGAAGCCTCCCCAAAATGCTGCCTGCAAGTCTCCCTACAAGGGCACCAGAAGAAGGGGGCCACCCTCAGCTTCACCAGCTCTGAATTGGCCCTTAGCCCTGGGAACCAAACCTCCTGGAGGGGAAATGTTTGCAGGACTCTGACATCTATGTTTGAGGATCTCTTTACACACAATATTGGGACATGGTAGAAAGTTTTCAACTGCTTGTATAAAAGTTTAACAGATGGAATTGTGTTATTGGCAAAGGTCTATGGTGGACATGAGCAACATAGAGATTCATCCTTCTGCTACTCTAAAGGGAAACTGAGTTCTTTAGTCTGGTGGAGGAGGAGGAACCAGCAGGGAGATAGGGAACTGATCTTCCCTTAGCATTTTGAATGCACAAGAGCGGAGTAAAATGTATTTGTGAAAGCCATAAAAGAGAAGGTTGCAGTGGGTAAAACCAAAGATGAAGGCGGCCTGGGTGGGTGATGCAGAAGTGGAAGAATACTGTCTGAGATACTAAGAAACAAGGCCTGTTAAACCTTTAGGTGTTTTTCATTGCTGCTGAAGATAGATTCGTAAGCAATTATGAAAAGCTACAAACCATGGCATGGTTTGCTACAAAACATTATTTAAAAAGTAAGCATCCATTCAATGATTGCAAATGGCCATGCCATAGAATTTAATAATACTTAGATGGAGGCCGCAAAGACAACTTAGTCCCAGACATTGCTGGTTTAAATTCAAAGAATGTAACAAAAACCAGCCTGATATCAATGGCTGTCATCCTATGGAAAAATGATAAATAAATTTCCCTTCCATGAGACTGTTTCTAAACAATGTTTTAATATATCTATGGAAAATAGATGCAACTCATGGCCAATCTGAAAATGCAATTAGCTCCTACATGAGGGACTGACATTAATTTGTTGGTGTTTACAAACTTAAAGTTCCCTGATATACTGCAGTGCTAAGAAGAAATCAAATGTATTAACAGCTTGAGACACATGCAAATGACACATTTATCTTTATGATATAGTAGAAAACAAAAATTTTAAATAAGAATTCATACTAATTCCTTCTTTAAATCAACTTGATTTTTTCTAATAAAGCCACAAAAATATACATAAGCCTACCTTCTCATTTATGTCTATGGTAGGCAAGTTTAAAAAGTGCTATTCAATCAGAACATTATCATCTTATTCACTTGCATTGGAATAGATAAGTACAACTGATTTACAATCATGGAATCATTTAGTTTGGAAAAGCCTTTTAAGATCATTTAAGTCCAAGTGTAAACCTGGCACTGCCAAGCCCACCACTAAAACATATCCCTAAGTGTCACATCTGCACATCTTTTAAATACCTTCAGGGATGATGACTCAACCATTTCCCTGATGATGAATTAAGTCTGTGCATTTATCACAACTGTATCTGTCAGAACCAGCCACATATGACTGATGCTGAAGGAAGCAAATGAGCTGGCAAAATGGCAAGAATTTGGAGGAACTGTTGCAACAGTGGTTCTGTTAAAAAACTACTAGTCTATGGAGGCTGTGGATCACAATTAGAACTTTTTGTTTAGTGACTATGGATTCAATCAATTGGATTCTGGGTTGTTTGGTTGTTGTTGTTGGGGTTTTTTTGGGGGTATAGTTTCAGAATACCTTGCCTTTAAAAGATCTTACTTGGCTTCATTAAATGATGATGACATTTACATTGAGTTTTTGAGATATGGTGTTGACCTTTTAACTTTGTTTCTGGCTTCACTCATTCATATAGCCAAAGGCTTTATCAGGAATCTGCTTCTTACTGAGGCTCTTGATATTAGTAGGATTTAGCTGCAGAGCTATAAATCAAAGTGGTAGTTGCTTCATTCATCTTTTCTTATCATTTACAGATTTTGGCTAATCGTTTAATCTCAGTGGTTGTTTCTTTTGTTAACTTCAAAGGTATATTGCTGGATTACAATAGTATTGTTATCAGGGCTGTTCACTGCTTTCTGCACAAAAGAACTTGTTACTGTCTGTTCATGTCAGTTACAGTTTGAATGCCTGATTCTTCAAGGAACATCATAAAAGACATAAATTGGAATGGTTCTGCCACAATACTGTTCCTTATTATCTGAATCTCCTTTCACATTTGTTATTACTAAAGAAATTTACTGTCTATGTGATCATCTTATTAGCATTCAGCAAATCCTCATGGATATTTCCTGCCTGAAGTCATGACCTGAGCATTGCTACAACAATTGAAGAAGAAACAGAAAAATAAAGATAAGCAGCAGTTTGAGACAAATTCATGGGAGGTTGGTGAAGTTTGAAGTTATGAGCAATTTAGACTAAATGTCAGGACTTCCACTCTATAATTAGTAATATTTTCATTCTGAAGGCAAAAAAAGTTATCGTTCAAAGCATATAGTTTCAAATATGTGTATTGAATTAGCAAGATGAGCCAAAGGGTCTCTCTGAGGTAACCGAAAAAAGCTATTTGCATATATTATGTTTCTGCTGCACCGAGTTCTCTTACTGTGTGAGTCATCAGCCACTGGGATGTCGTAAGAAGATCTCTAGCAGGTTTTTTCTTGAAAGGGTGGGCTGGAGAACTAGAGAAACATAAAACCTAATTAAATGTAGTTGATGCTATACTTAAGTATGTTTGAGCATTCAATTACACTTTACTGGATTTAAGATACTGTTATCTCAGAGATATTTTCATCACCATATAATGTAGAGAGATCTATGCTCATTTTAGATAAGTTAGTCTGTTTCTTGGAAGCAGCTGAAAGTCCTTCATTGTAAGGAACATTTTCCACATCTTAGTTATCCTTGTGACTTTTGTCTATATTTTCTGTAATTTATTTCCTACTCTTCTTGAGGCTTAGGCATTAGAACTGGATACATGACTCCAGTGGCATTAGCATCGATACAAAAAGTAATAATGCTTTAACCTGTGCAGTTCTGAGTTCCAAGCTGTACAGGGATCATTTCCTTATTGCTCTTGGTCACAGCTTCATGAAGACAATGCTTATATTGGTCTGGCCATGTAGTGCAGGACATGGTCTTTTAAAGACACAGCATATAGTCTCCTGTCCCATAAATAAAACATCTCATATTCTCTTGGTGAGTATGGGCTGTTTATTTGGTTGCTTATTTTTTTGCCACTTATGGACAGTTTACCTAGTAACTTGGTTTGACTTTTGTTAGTAATCTGTCCTTTTAATTACTTTCCAGCTCTCCAATCTCACTTGTAAATTTTATTAGTGACTTTATATCTTCTTTTAGGCTTAAAGTTTATACTTCAAAGTGAGGGATGAGAACCTGAAGAAATTAATTATAGAGGTTGCTGCTGTATCCTGGCTTAAATGTGAAGATTTTATACTTGTAACTTAAGTTCTGTTAAAGGTTGGGGGGTTTTTTATAAAAAAAATCACAAAGCAGTTTATCAAACTGATGTTTTATTTTTATAGGAGGGTGTATTTGCACCCCAAATTGTAATGCCATTAAATAATCATGTTATTTAAAATATCCCTTGTTTGTAGACATGCTGCTTTGCTGTAATTACACTGTCATATTATAATTCCTCACTAATAGAGTTCTCTCCAGCCATTCTAGTCTTTTGGCCAAGACTGATGTCAGACTGATAGTCTTTAATAGGTATTTTTAATATTGTCACAGCATAAATTTTCTTCCATTGTCTAGAATTTTGCCAGTGTTCCAAGAATTACCAAACATCAGCATTAATGATTCAAAGCATTCACAGAATCACAGAATGGTTGAGGTTGGAAGGAACCTCTGGAGGTCATCTTGTCAAACCCTCATGCTCAAGCACTACCACCTAGAGGAGGCTGCCCAAGTCCACGACCTCCCCATTGTTTTTCAAAGGACATTGTAATAAGCCAGGCAAGTCTCAGAGGAGGAGCAGCAGCTAATAACTAACTGCTGGAACTGCCATATCTCACATGGCTTAAGTTTTCAGCTTTCACTCATATAACTCTTCCAGCTTTACTGGGAACTTTCATTTGTGTGAAAGGACAATTAGATGCATTGTTATTCAAATCTCTTTTAAACATGTAACATAATTATCAAAAGGGAAATTGTGACTCTCCATTTAAGAGTAATTGCTACAACAGATTCAATTATGTTTTGCAAGGCAGAACATGTCTTACAAAAATCCTAAACTTGCCCTCTAGCTTCATTTTGGTGTCAATAGCAAGAATCAAAACTATGGTACATACCTCTGCTCAGGGTTACGTTTAACACCTGGTTCATGTCAAATCCAAACAGTCCATTTTCTTTGTTTTATTATACTGTCATGTACAATCTCATTTGTTTATCTTATTTTTGCTGAACATGCCCATATTTGTCATACCTAGAGACGTTAATTAAAGCCCTGATACGATTGTGCTGTGTGCTCTACAAACACACAATAAAAGCCTTAGCCTCTCAGGGGTTGCTATCTAACTACATACAATGGACAAAATGTTTGTAAGGAAATGAAAAGCATGTGATGTGAGCTGTCCAAAGCCATACAGGAGATCTCTGTGACAGCTTCAGGTTTGCAATGTCCCTGTTTTGTTCTCTGTCTTTTGGATATGTGTGCCTCTAAACCTAAGTCAAAAACTGGGAAGAGTTGTTTTCTTGTTTGTTTTTTTTTACCATAGTCTCAGTGGATGTATCAAAGGCATGGGTTTTACAGAATTCCATTTGCCTATCCATTATTTTTTCTTTCATCTTAATAATGGAAATGGACTAGAAATCTTCAGTAGGATCAGGACCTTTAAGTCTCATACCCAAATTAACCAGAAGAATCCCGGTTGCTTAAGATGATATTGTTTTGTGTTGCACTGTAAAGTGGTTTTATTCCTTATATGATTAGTTGTGACACCTTCGTTATCACTTTGATGGAACACGTTTTGACTGAGAACAGTTTTTGAAGACTAGATTCATAAACAATGTGACTTTGATTAACCACTCCCAGTATGCACATCTGAATATTGTTTTTGTCAAATACAGTATTCTAAAAGCTAGACAGACTGATTCTTCATCCTTTCGGTTCTGAAATAAAAGAAATCAAAATTAAATCGTGTATTCTGCTAATGGAATAATAGTATAAATGGATTTAATAAGTTCCTTGTTCTTTTGCAAGATGCTAAAATATAGGGACAGATTTTTACCATCTGGTGCTGATAAACCATTTTTATATTAATTACACAGCATCACTTACTGATAAGAAACCCAAGATCTTTTTATTTCATAATATTGTTCCTTTTGCCTTGTACCCAGTTAAAATATATCTTCACATTCCTTTGATTTAAAACTCTTTATGATCATTATATCAAGTCTCCCATCAAACAAGGCAAAGTTCTAAGTAAATATTGCATCTCATTTCAGTAGATTTACTTCAACTGCTTGTTCTTGTAAATTAAAAAAGTACAGGTCCTTGTAGAATCAAAGTCTCTGTATTAATCTTCTGGAAAACCATTACTGAGAGAAATGCATTTGTGTTCACTCAAAGCTTATACTAGTTATTTTTAACCTGGCATCAGGAGCACAATAATACCTTCTGCTTTTGAATGGCTGCTTTAGCAACATGGAACTTGCTATAATTATTTTCAGTGATTTCATTGCTAAGACTGAAAAGCCTGTTAAATTCTAATCTGCCTTAGGTATTTTCCTTTTCTTTGCCGGGGAAGAAACAGAAGTATGAAAATAAATGGCTTTTCCTGACTTTAGTATTGCAGTCATTTTTACACACTGTCCTCTTAAATAGCACAGGAAGTGCTCAAACAAAATTCCATTGTCTCCAGTACGACTAATGTGCAGAACTCTAAGCCTGAGTATGATGTTTATAATATCTAGACCACAAGTTTCAGAGCTGCTATTGTCTAACTGTTTTATTTCAAAATTCACACATCTCTCTTATCCTGGTGCTTACAACTTGTGCCTATGCTCTCAGTTAGTCATGGCTGCAATGATTGCTGCTGCTGGCTTTCTCCTTCAAGCTGCACAGGCTACAGCCAGTGACCCAGAGCCCTTGCAATGGCAATCGTTACACCCACTGCTGACCCAGGTGGTTCTTCTCTGCACTGGTTGTGCAGCCCAGGGTGTTTGGGCTGTAGCTCCCATTTGTTGTTCTTAGTACAGAATGGGATTGAGCCAGAAAGTGCTCATGGCATCCACTGGCTTCAGCATGGCTTGTAATTCACTTTAGATCCCAAGCCATACTTGTCCTCCTCCCCACTCTTACTAGAATTTTCTAGGATAACTTACATAAACTAACTGCTTGCTCCTAATGAAAAACCTGGTTGTGAACTGGCTTGTGTCTGTGACTGAATACATCACTCAGTTTCACTATATTCTGCATCTGCTATATATAGCATAAAGATAATATTACATACTCTTTCTCTTTTGGGGACTGTTATGAGAGCTAATTAATCTGTTTGACCCATTCTCTGTGGTCCATTTCATTGAAAATCTACCAATATTTTAGACAACTAGCAGTATCAATGCTGCTAGTACAGAAAGATGTACACTGTCTTCTTTTAAGTGTAGGAGGAAATAATTTGTGCATGTGCTTCTAACTTCACACTTTTCTTGATGACAGGAAGAGATGACTCCTGGTGTTTGTCCCAAGAGTTTGTATATCAAAAAGCTGTAGGATAAAATGCATGAACATTAGAGAAGGGACTTTAGAGAAGGGACTGGAGCTCAGGTCTTCTGCCTTTGATCAATCCTCCTAATCCTACAGACTCATTTGTAAAGTCATATCCACTGTGTTTTCCAAATAGTTCTTCAATTAGTTTTAAAAAAAGAGCAGTTTCAATAGTGGGTCTTGGTGCTCTCCACTGCAGAAATCCACATAGCTTTATAGTTGGAGTGCTTTGGAGAAGATCTGCCAGACAGGCAGAAAATAATTTTAGCTCCTGATACTAAGCTAATATAAAATCTGAGTGTTCTCACTGGCTTATTCTGTTGCTGTGTTCAGGAGACCCTGACAGTACTTAAGTCTAGAAGTGAGATTGTGGCTTCACAGTCATGTGCTTGGAGGCACTGTCACATACCTTAGATTTAGGTACCCAAATAATGTAGACATAACTTTTTTTATGGCCTGAAGTTGCAGGCTCTGAGACTGCAAATATCAGTTCACCCAAATCTTGTATTTCTAGATGCTGCTGTCTTGAAGTGTCCTGTACACAGCATAAATACATTCTAGTTAGATGCTGTAGTAGTCAAGATGACAGCCCTTAAGTCTGATGACTGCAATCTGTTCTAGCCCAGATCTTGGCTGTAAGACAACCTAAAGAGCACCCACTTCTTGCAGCACAAGTTGAACAAGTTATTAAAGGTTAAATGTTTGAAAGGATGGTGGCTTTCCAGCAGTAATAATTCTGTGTCTCTGAGGGACAGGTATACAGTAGGTGAAGTCCAAGGCTAAGGGTTGGGGTTTAGAACAGCAAATGCTGAAGAATTTGATTATGGCTGAATACTGTAAGATACTGAAGCCAGCAAGACAATTGCTTCCTGATTAATTCTGAGGATGAGACTAAGGCTAGTCGTTAAATCCTGCAAGATACATAGGAAAACCGCAAGAAATGGTACTGCAACTGCATGGGCAAAAGCCTTCTGTTCTGAGGTAACACTATGTCTAAGACAGGCCAAGATGGAATAAGGTAAACTAACGGTTGGACCAGAGAACCTACCAGATCCTCCAGGGCAGAAGTGTGGTACTGAGAAACTAGTGGGTAGTTATTGATCAGACAGGAATGGAAGTAAACAATACTTGTACAATTGTTTCAGGGTTCTTCAAGGCTCCCTGAGCTAGATTGTCAGCTGTTACCAGAAATGTACCAGTACCCAGGGACAGCAACCTATTGCTGGATTTTGGTTAAGGGAAATGTTTTGCCTGAACTTTGTGCTAAGACTTTGTGCTGCTAGCTCTTTTCTTCCTCAGGCCAACGCCAAACTCAGCAACATCCCCTCAGCATAACTTCATCTTTTATTCTTCATCTGTTTGCTCTTCTCTGTCCTGAATCAGCTAAGGGGAAACATACCACTGAGAGCGAGCTCAGCAAGCTGGTCCCAACAAGAACTCTCTTCCAACTGATCAGCTCCTTGCTGCTGCTTCTCTCCAACTGGTTCAGTTCCTGGTTAATATAGCTCTAGCCTTGCCCACCACCTCAATGACAATCACCTGGGGGAAGGCAGGGCCTCACACAGGTGGGCCAGGTTCTGCCTCTGGGGCCTTGGGGAGAAAAACATGTTGCTGGGTTGTGACTCATCCATAGATCAATTCCCACTTGGGGCCCACAGTCCAGGCCCCAGCCCTTCAGACTTGCATTTTGTTCCAGGTTCCAGCAAGACCTAGATGGCTAAGGACCAGAATAGGTAAATTCCCTACCAGTAACATGTCAAGGTACAAACCAAATCTGAGGACTATATTTACAGTTGGGTTTTGTGTTAAGAGTTCAGTTATGGATGGAAGTAGAAGTGAATGAAGTTTTAGGTTGATTGACAGGTCATGCAAAATCCCCATCAGTAGGTTAAGGTATAGCAAAAAGTGGCCAATGTTTTTAATGTTTAGTTGCAGACTGGACCAGAATATAGACTTAAGTTGCAGTGTAGGGTTTAAGTTGATATTCACAACAGTAGAGACCAAAAGGCTTGCTCTTCTGATGGATTCTGAAAAACACACACGTGCTATGATGGGGGCAAATAGGACTGTAGAATAAGTAATGACCCTCTTAATGGATCCATGAGTATATGCATCCATGAAAACGGGGGCATAAATGAACCAAATCCAGTCCTAAATTTAATGCATCATGAGCCATATCCCTGTACTGCTTCAGTCTACATCTTGTCTCACAAATACAGCAAGATGCAACAACAGTTTTGCCTCTCGCTGCCTGTTACTCTAATTCTAGCTGCTAATCTACCATCCAGCTGTACCCTAGTATCCTATATCTGTTCCAGAAATATCCATGAAAAATTGCCCAAGTGGGTATCAGCCCTCATCTTTGTTGTTGTTGTTCACCTAATCATAGACTGAATCTTTATCATCCTTCTCCTAATCCCAAGTCTAGTCTAAACTCCACTTGAATGGCAGCTCAGCAGTACTTCAGAAATAGCAACAAATTATTTGGCCACACAGGTTGCCATGTTCATCTGAGCCATTCTCAGGATGATGACTGAAGATGGGTTTAGATACAGCAAAAAAAGCTAAACCTCTTGTTTCTTTAGGGCATCCTATGAAGACTAGCTATGAATTACTGCTGCTAGCACATGATGATGCTAGTACCATTCCTCACATTAGCCTTTTTCTGTTGCAGGATCCAAATTCAAATCCTAATATTGCCCATTGAGAACTTTCTAACTATTCAGGAGCTAGCCTTAATACATTTGATAACAGACACTATCCTGCTATTGTAGGTCTCTCAGGAACCAGAACTAAAGCATGCTTGTTCTGTTTTGAATCCTTATGTTAACCTTAATATTAATTAGTTGCAGTCCTGTGCCTAGGTGTGGATTTGGCCAAAATGCAGTGAGCTGTAACAGCCTGCAGCTATTCAGAAGCCATTTGTTCATGTCACATCATTTTTGCTCCTGTTCCTGAAGGCCAGCAATAAACCACACTCCCAATCCTGCTTAGTTTTGAACCTTTGCACCACCTCAGGCATAATTCAGCAGTTGGCACCAGTGAATTGGTAATTGTAAATTGCATGCCAAAGCCATTACCAGCTAGCATCTGAGACTGTGGATCTCACATAATCCAGCAATTCAATATATGGATACGAGTGATAGTACTGTAAGGTAGGACAAGCTGTGTTAGGTTCTGCTGAGATAAGCCCAGACAGGAATCAGAAAACACCGAGTGACGGATTTCATGATTTATTTAATATGGGAAGCCATAATGCAATGGCAATCTTGGTTCAACTATTTAACTTTCTAGCCCACTGAATAATATTTCTAAAAAGTGAAAAACCATCCATTGTTGTAATAATGTTAAATATTTTTATATAGGTTTTTCTTTTCTTCTTTTTTTCTTTTCTTAACATGCACACATTTTATATATGCAGGAAAACTACAAAACAAGCAATAACTTCCCAGGAATGTAGTAGCAGATAACAATTTGTAGATTGGTTTCAGCACCTAGTCAAACCTGAGTATTTCCTTCATTCTGTGTACCCAAATACTGCAAATTATGGGGGTCCAAACTCACTGCTGATATAACAGAATTGGAAGAAAACATTTGGCTTGAAAAGACTGTAATTCTTAAAGATGAGCTGTCTCATTTACTGTAACTCACTCTGCTAGAAAGGAAAGCTGCTGCAGAATGGACAGCCCATGTTGAAACTTAAGAGAACAAGGAACATGGCAGCTAAAAAGTCTATAATGAAAAAGGTGCAATAAAGTAGATAGGTCTGGGCTAAATATTAATTTATTGCAAACAGAGGGAAGTAAACCTAAAATGTGAAAATTCAAAGTATTGAATTCATGCAAACTTGCATAATCCTCAGCAAATCTACTTATATCCAACTGATTAAATATTTAAATAAAACCAATTTTAAATCCTGGTTAATATTACAGAAAAGTGATTCAACCTATTTATTTATGTCAGAACAAATCTAATCAACAAAATACAGGCTAGAGATAGATGGGAACTCACATATCTTTAGTAGTCTGTAATTTCTTTTATTTAGTTTTTTATTTGTCGGCTCATCAACAGTGTATTTCCCAAACACTAGACTACACAGCTGTTGAGACTTATCTCTTGCCATGTTTCTCATATGTGCTTCAGCTTGACAAGCTTGGGGAATCTAGGCCAGATGTGTTTTGTTTGTATTGAAATAAAATTAAACCTGTAAAAGTTTTGCTTTCATTTTTATATTTTCCTGATAGTGGGTTTATGTAGTTATTAAAAAATTCCACAGACTTGAAGTATAATTCCAGTATTTGCTCTTGCATGAGCAAAGTCTCATTTTTTACATGAAATATATACATGACAAAATTTTTCCTGTAACTACAAAAAAATTAGCTTGGTTAGGAGACCAGTATCAGTCAGAACACTGTATTCCTTTTGTGTGAGGAAGATTAATTAGCCTGGGCAAAGCACCTCAGTGGTGGGGTGTTACTGCAGTTGGAATGTAAAAACTAATTTGGCACTTGAGAAGCACGAGAATATGGCACCACCCTTTCCACTGCTATCACTACAAATTATTTTTATGTTACCTTAGGTATCTAGGTTTCATAGCTGTGGTTAGTTTAATTTTCTTGCAGTTGCTAAAACTAGTCAGTAGGTACATCAGATAAAATTCAATGGAAATAAATACAAATTGATTCAAAAGTTTCTAAGTTCACATTAAAAGTAATGGATTCTGAGCTAACCTTTGCCTTTCAGGAACAAGATCTAGAGATTATGATACAGGGTTCCAAGTCAATGTCTGATCAGTGCTCTTTTCAATCCAAAGAGCAAGTAAAACACTAGGAATTTTTAGTAATATGTCTCTGACATTGTTTGCATCCATGGTATGCTTGCATCTCTAATTCTATAAGGCATTCCCCTCTTTCACCCATTTCAGGATGGAATAACAAAGATTTGAAGAAGGGCAACAAGAAAGAACAAGCTATGGAAGAGCTACATATTGGAAATGACTAAATAATACCACTGTAAAATTATGAGCAGTATGGAAACATTTTAAAGTACATATCACTTGTGTACAAAAACCAAGGATATGAAAAGAAATGTACAGGAATCTGTTTCCAGACACAAAGGGTGACTTTTTGTGCAGTGGGTATCCGAGCTGTTTGGCTAGAGGTTACTTTGGTGCCAAAAGTCTATCTGGATTTATAAGAAGGTTGGTCAGGTTCATGGATGAGAAGTCTATTAATGGTTACTGCAAACATAAATGTAGTCCCAGAGCTAAAAGTGTCTGGAAGGTGGAGAAGCACTGTTGAGAAGCAGCATATTGCCTTGCTTTGTTCTTCTACTGCTCTGGAGAGGACTGCTCTTGGTCTCTGTTGGAGTTAGGTCTGGGTTTGGTCTGGCTTTATGTAGTCACACTATTCACATGAAGTACCAACTCAGAAAATACCTACCAGCAGTACTCATATCTAAGTAATTTTGTGGGCAAGACCATGAGTCTTTGAAATTAATGATTTCTTTTGTTTTAAATGCAATTAGAAAACCCCACAGAAGTGGTTAACTGGACCAAATAGAGGAGGGTTCCCCAGGACTGTATTAATAGAATGTTAATTTCTTGGACTTTTTGGGGAAAATTCATGGAAAAAGTGAGGATAGTCTGTAGAAATATGCCTTAACTACCTGAAGCAATCTGAAGGTATCATAAGCTTGTGGCAGATGGTGAGTTAGGGAGAAGAAATGTTCTTATTTATTTTTGTTCGCTGGTAGGCTTTTATGTAGCTCTATCAATTTAGTAACAGTGTGACTCATACAAAAATTAATGAACATAACCTGTCAACAACCTTCTGAGGCAAGTGAGTGCTATCATGGGGTATCTGCAGATCTCTGAGGTACAGCTTTACCCTCCGTTGCTCCAGCTACAGGCATAGATAGGTTTGCAACGAGATGCACGGGTTCACTTTCACATCCACAGAGAAAAGGGCAGAGGTCATAATGCATCTGTTTTGTGGACCTTGCAGACGAAGTTGGCCTCCCTCAGCTGCACAAAATTTCAAACTGCAAAAACCGATTGCAGCATTTACTGTTGAGTCGTTGAGATACTGCTCCTTCACACTTATGACCCAGCACAGAAAGTTGCAAGGTAGAGGGATGTAGTCTGAGAATTACATATATATATATATACACACATATACATATTTATATATTTTTTTGGCACATTACTATGGGAAGCTCATAATTTTAAGTCCCCTTTTACAGACTCGGAATTAACCCAAGTCTAGGTGTAGACAGAGGGTTCTACCCGGGCTGGCCTCTATCGGCAACACCTCGATGCGCGGCCAGGGGGGTCCCGCGCGGGGGAAAGACGCAGCGCCTGACACTGCCGCGTCTCCAGCGCGAGGCGGCGGCGCCTGCTCGCACGACCCGCTCGTGCCCAACGGTTAACGGCCAACGGCTGACAGTTAACGGCCGTCAGACCCCCGCGTCCCCCGCCGCCCTCACTGTGGGTGCCGCCGCCCTGCCCTCTCTTTTGTGTCTGTCCTTTCCTTTCTAGCCACTCGCTCACTCGTACTGTTCATTTCTTTGGGGCTAAAGGACGAAAGAAATGAGGGCGGGGGAGACGGGTGAATTACAGGAGTGCCTCCTCTAGCTCGGGGCAGGGCGTGAGGTAAATTGGCAGCCTAAGAAGGGTTTAGGCTTATTTCCCTGTTAATACGCGCAGGAGCCGTTGCAAGGAGCAGGGTGAGATGCAGGTGTGGTGGGGATGCAGCGGTGGGAGGGGGGCTGCAGCGGTGGGAGGGGGGCTGCGCAGCTGCCTGACCCTGCTGCTGCGTCAGAGACTGGAAAGCAGCTTTGTTTTGCGGAGGATGCTGTTGCCTTTGTACTTCCCACGAAATAGCTGCCTCGTTAGAAGCCTTATATATGATAAGCTGTAAATGTAGATGATGTGTTAGCGTCTGCCGAGTCCTGAGGGGAAGTTTTTGTGACTGGATACACAAATGCTCATAAAGGTGAAAACTCAGTTCAGAGTTTTATTTTGGCTTTCAGTGAACTGCATAGGGAAGGGAAAGTACACATGAAAAATATTGACAAGGCTTGGTTAAAAATATGGAACATGAATACATTTGACACAAGTTGCTTTGAGAAAGCAAAATATCAGTATATTTAAGTAAATCACTACCAACTTTTAAAAAATTAAATTTTCTTTCTCTAAAATAGCATAACAATGACCTCAGCATTTGAAGCAAAACAACAGTAACAATAAGCCAATCTACAGCCTTTGGATGAATAGAAGGACTATCGAGACTATTGGAATATGTAAGTAGGTTCTAATACAAGACCTCACCTGTTAGTTAATGTTAAAATTTAAAAAGACATGCCTGCCAATAACATTTTTGTGACAGGGAAGTGTCTTAAAAAGCAAAAGCAAACCTACAGCTGATGTAAATAGAATTATTCTCTCATACATCAAAGTGTCTATACATACAGTGCCCCCAGGACCTGAACAGAGCATAAACATGGCTGATAAGTATGTAGCTTTGAGTATTAAAGTATTTTTTATCTATGTATCCAGATTGTGCACAAAGTACAAAATCAGGCAACTAAATAAAAGTTTAGAAGCAAAATGTTTGGTAGGTTTAGATGTGATTGATATGAAAGTGCAGATTTCAGACTGATCATTTTAAACATTTGCACTTGGAAGACTGGGAAAAGAAAATAATGTGTGTTTATACTAGATATAAATCATAGTATATAGAGTTATGGTTCACTGAATGTAGAAAAGCCATTTTTTTAATTCACTCATTATTTTTGCTGGTACAAGCAAAGTATAAATAAGGACTGATGTAAAAAGACAAAACTGAAACAACAACAAACAAACCCCAAAACCAAAATAGAGGCACATTCATTGAAGAGCTACTTTCCTTTTACCTAAAAAGAAAAAAGAATGGGAAAGAAAAATATGTGCAGAAGAAGATGAAGACAGACACTACAACTAAGAGTTGTCCTACATAATATATTTAAATACATTGGGAAATTAAGCTGGCTAAAATTTGAAGGGGACTTTTTCTTCAGGAATTTACCAGTCAGAGGTTACTCTCTGACATAAGTCTATGTTCATGTTTGTTATGGAAAGAGGACCTGAATGTAGTAGAGAAATTAGTACAGAAATTTTTCCCAACACCTCCTTTAAAAATATTAATAATTATTTAAGAAGTGGGACTGGCTTTGTGTTACTGTTCTCCTAAGACCTTTTCCTCATAGGTCAGCTAAACAATAAACTATGCTGGTGTTTGGTAGACCCAGGTTAAGAACTGAATGGGAATAATTGACATTTGGGAACCCATTGACATTTTGGCTTGTCACCATCAGAAAGTGCAGGGCATCATAGAGAAGTTTTACTTTTCATTATCTGTACAGTACTTTTAATACACAGCATTAATCTTAAGGGCTGTTTTTATCAGTGGAAGAGGCAAATTCCATGGGCCTGGGTGATTGGAACATCTGTTGTAGAAGGGTGTGGCTCCCTTCTGGGCAGCACATCTAGGCTTTTTTTTAATGAAATTAAAATGCATAAGGGAAAAAAGAAGGAATGGATCAATGTGTTCTTTGAGCTTAATCGGATAAGGAATCTGTATTTGTGACAGACAGTAGCTGTGGCTTTCAGCAGACTCAGAATATAGTGGGTGTTCTGTTTCTATAGGTGGGGCACAGTGCCAGATTACTAGAAGGATGCTGTCTGAGTATCAGATACTGGAGAGCACCAAAACAAATAAATTTACTTGTCATGATCCATTATTTTGATGTGTGAAATAATCTCTCAGCTCTTATCTGATTTTCTATTTTCTTTCCTCTCTCATTTCTCTTCTTTTGCCGCTTCATCTATTTTTGCCTGCTATTTTCTTTCCTCCTATTTTCTGTTGTTTTTTGTTTCTCTGTATGCCTAATGTCCCATATCATCTTGTGCTCTGCATGTGAGGAATGAGAATTACTTTTGTCTGGCATTAAAACTTTTTCCCTGTTTTAGCTTGGATAATCATTGCTATTGATCATGTTTAATCTAGACCACCTTACATTAACTGGGGGGATTTGTTAACTGTTAGAGCAACTGCTCTTCCTGTAATGCTTTAAACTAAACTCTCTTCCCTGGTTCCCAAGAAGTCTTCATAATTGCTTCTCCCACTTCTGATACTATTGATCATGTTTAATCTAGACCACCTTACATTAACTGGGGGGATTTGTTAACTGTTAGAGCAACTGCTCTTCCTGTAATGCTTTAAACTAAACTCTCTTCCCTGGTTCCCAAGAAGTCTTCATAATTGCTTCTCCCACTTCTGATACTATTGATCATGTTTAATCTAGACCACCTTACATTAACTGGGGGGATTTGTTAACTGTTAGAGCAACTGCTCTTCCTGTAATGCTTTAAACTAAACTCTCTTCCCTGGTTCCCAAGAAGTCTTCATAATTGCTTCTCCCACTTCTGATACAAGAACCATATATATCTGCAAGAATAGAGAATCCTTCTGTATTTTATGTGGACTTTAGAAATGGAATAATTTAAAATATATATGCTTTGTCAAGAGATATTGAAGGATGAATATGAGTGGGATGTTGTACATTCCCTGGGAGGTTATTCCAACTGTTAATAGGTGGTCTAAGGAGTAACATAACCAAGAATGGGTGAAAAATACAAAACCACTAGTCTGAAAGGGATAGGACAGAAGACAATTAATGGGAAAATTATTAATAAGATATTTTGCCTAAGGAGAAAATGAGAGAAGGACTGATTTCCCCTGCTTTGTATGTTCTACATTTAGGTGCCTAACTGAAGTGCTGGGGTCTGGGCTGTGGGCCCCGAGTTGGAGTTGACCCATGGATGAGTCACAGCCCAGCAACATGTTTTGTTCCCCAAGGCACCAGAGGCAGAACCTGGCCCACTTGTGTAAGGTCCTGCCTTCCTTGAGGTGATTGTCATTGAGGTGGTGGGCGAGGCTAGAGCTATATTAACCAGGAACTGAATCAGTTTGAGAAGAAGTAGGATCTGAACCAGTTGGAGAGAAGCAACAAGAGGCTGATCAGTTTGAGGAGAGTTCCTGAGGAAGAGAGTTCCTGTTGGGGGCAGCTTGCTGAGCTCTCTCTCGGTGGTGTGTTCCCCCTTGGCTGATGTGAGATGGAGAAGAGCAAACCGATGGAGAATAAAAGAACAAAAGATGAAGTTATACTGAGGGGATGTTGCTGAATTTGGTGTTGGCCTGAGGAAGAAGAGAGCTAGCAGCACGCTAACCTGATCTTCTATAAATAAGCTTGATGCTCAGACAGCTAGACAGTCCTTTAACATCTAATTCCTTTCAGGTGTTTTAATCTGGGTGGCCAGAAAACTCAGAGAAGAGAAGAAATTAGTCATTTGAAAATACCAGAATCTCAGTTTCAAAACTGAGAAAAACAGTACCAGTAGTCCATGGTGATGGTGAACAATATTGGCCATGCATTTTATTTTTCTCTGACTTAATCCTTGATGTAACAGGCCCATTAAAAACAAAGTCACAGATTTCAACCAAGGTTTGTTTTGTAACATTGCTTCCAATCAAACCATATGGATACAGCCAGGCATTCTAATGAATTGAGCACTAATTCATTCTTTGTGCTAGAGTAAATAAACTTTGCTCTCTTAGGCTTGCAATAAGTAGGTAAGTGATGGCATTAGCAAATCATGATTTCTGTCTCATTGATATCCTCTATAACTTTCTCCTCCTAACACCTACAATAATACCAGGTTGTACCAATACTCTACCTTCTTTTGTGTGTGTATCTCTTCACTAGGCAAAAAGAGCAGGTATAGTGACTGTCAAAATTCAATACATGCCTAAAAGTCAGCTATCGTACAGGCACTGAGAGAGCAGCTTTCTGCTGCAAAGGAGTTGGAAAAATATCTGTTTTATCCCCATCTTTCATTCAGAAAATTTCTTTCTAATCAGTTATTTTTCCTTCAAACAATTGCTTGTTTTTCTAAAATTTGTCACAACTTTCCTTCTGAGAATCTTACCTTTCTGTTGAAAAGTTAGCCCATGAGTTTAAAAGTTACCAGGGAGGGAAAAGCCACCAATGTGTTCTTTAAATCTAATTTCATGAAGGACCAGACTAAAGCTAGATTCAGTGCCATATTTCAGGAGAAAAAAAAGAGGAATATTTCTGTTCAAATATTGATGTGACTAAGTAGTCTTTAGTTGAATCAGTGTTTTATAACATAAAGATCCATCAGAAATAAAGCATTTCAAGCACCTCTGTGATTCCCAAGAGCCCTTTATATCTATAAAAGGGTGTTAAATGGCACACTTTATCTTCCCACAAGATGACAAGCTTCATAAAAATAATTTGGGACAATATCAGCAGTGTCTGCGTATGCCTTGGACCTCACAATATCAAACTTGCTCTAACATGTACTGCCCGAGATGAGATGCTTGACATAAGGCTGAGTTAGTGCTTTTGCTATTTTGCTTTTCTTCTCTTTTCCTCACAGTCATGCCAGTATGGTTTCAAAGAATAAAAAAAAGAGCTATTTTGTTTCATATATATTTTTTAAGAGCTTAATAAAATTCTAATGAGGTGCTAAAGTGCAGTTTAAGGAATACTGTATGAGAACTGCAATATAATGCTCAGAGAGCTGAAATATACACATTGCTTATCAATAGTTTCAAGTGAAAGCCTCCAAATTTGTGCCCATTTTTCTAATAGAATATTTAAAAATAGCAGTTCAGTAAGACATCCCTTCAGCATAGATTGTCCCTAGGCTGCTTCATGCTTTTGAACTTCTATCTCTCCACTCTGCTTCTATGATCCAGTAAAAAGGTATCTCACTACTGAGATCACTTTCAGGACGTTGTTCAGCATAATTTAGACTGCTGTGAGATTGCTTAAATTGCACTGGGGACAAAAGCAGCTCAAACCTGTTTGAGAGAGAGAGAGTAGTTATGCATACTTCTCTTTTGCTATATCTTTACCTGTGTCTAATGCTCACGGGGTGAAACTGTTTGTCAGCTTCATCCAGCTACAATCCTGTTTTATTTCCATGTTGTTACAGCAAAGGCTAGTTTATTCCATGGAGTACATGGATGAAAAAGGTCAGAAAAAGACATCATTGTTATAGTGATCCTGCTTCCTTTAGACTTATCTTTGAACTTGCTCCATCTTCTTAAATGTAATTAGATAGCAATGTTAAAAAAAAAAGAAATCTGTGATTGATGAAATGTGCACAACCCTCGTTTGAAAGAGAAAGTTAATGGCATCTCTGGAAAACTAAACATTTTTCACTATCCAGAATATAATAGGTTATGAAATTAAGGGGAGAGTGAAGAAGCCTCAAATTGTACAACAGTGTAGCACACTAATAGATCAAAGCCTTTCTACGGAGCAATTCAATATTAATGCCATTTGCCTATAGAAAAAAATGAAAGATGATTGGAAAATCAATCAGAACATTGTTTTTTCACCATTAAAAAACTCTGGAAAGTAGGAATATTGAATAAGATCATAATTTAAAGAATCATTTGATTCCTCTTGTTTCTCAAGAGCATACAGTCTTGTAGCCTAGCTTGGGCCCTCCTTCCCAGGCTCAGTGAGTGAAGGATTTTATTTATTTTCTATGTAGAGGACTTCTGTAGGTAAAAGCCTTCAACATGTGCTGTAACAAATGTTTGTTTTTAAGCATGTGAGTTGATAATATCAAGGTGTGCTTCAAATTAAACATGTGTGTTCAGTAATTTGCTCATCTTTATCCTAAATATTTCTTCTTGAGAACATATATTAAATATAGTGGTTGAGTGTTTGATACAGGAGGATTGAGATGATGACTTCTGAGTTCTCCTCATGCCTCTGTCACTGATGAGGATTTTAGTTCTGTACTGAGAAGAGTCTCGATGCAAAAGTATTGAATTCAAGGTAGTCTTATCAGATATGACAAGCCTCAGTAATTCGTGCTTGGTATGAAAGGAGATGATTCTCATCAGAAATTAATTGAAAAAAACAGAGGCATATTGGATTAGCTTACTGGGAGGCAGGCAGAGACTTAGAAGAGTGAGCCTCAGATATCCTTCATCTCCTGTTCTTAAGTTTCTGAATCCTTTACCTAGCTCTGCAGTGTAAAAGATGGGCAGGGGAGACACGATGGGTCTTATATTGACGATAAATGTAAAGCTTTGCTGTCAGACACAAGTTTTTCCATTCACATTGATTTGCATGCTTAATGCAGCAGGAGCAAATGCACTTCCTTTCCCTATGTATTCCTCCCAACTGTGGTCACTGAGCACTTACCCTGCTAGTGCTTTTTTACTTGTAGAAAAGAATCGATCTGCAGTAGTACAAGCATCTTTACCCAGGAGACCTGCATCCTTGCTAAGGTCTATGCTTCTATATCTCTATTAACATGCATAACTACAGAAATAATCAAACTAATACTAAAATGTATAGACACGGCTTTATTAAGTTCTTTCTCCATATATCTTTATGAGAACTGAAAAAAAATCTGCCTATCATTATACTCTCTGATAGGCATATTAATGAGCATATTAGTATCAGAGATATTAATGCCATTGGAATGGAAAACTAACAGGGGGGAGTGCTTTCTTCATCTAACTTTAAAACCAAATTATATAGCAGTAATAACATGGTTTTCCGTTTCCTTTGATTTCCTGAGATTGTTAACCTTGTCATTGAGTGAGCTACTGGTTTTTTTGTCATCCTTCTTTCAGCTTTTTATTGAAAAAAGAGAGCAGCACAATTGATGAGGAAACAGTTTTCTGTGTCTAGTGAGAACAACATTTTCCTAACTTTACAGTAAAGCATTCAGATTACTAGAATGACTTGAAACCAGAGCCATTCTTTGCTTAAAGTTGCACAAGCCACAGAGCCGACTGACAAGATCTGACTTACAGTTATCTCTCAGAAGTTATTTCTCTATTCTGAATGAACACTCCTTTCTTAAAAGAAGCACTCTTAAATACCTTTCCATGCTTTTAATTAGACCAATTATTTATTAATATCTTCATACATAAGGAATGAAGAGAGATGGTGATAGCTAGAAATTTTTCTCACTCCAGTAAGTAGTTATAAATGCCTGTACTTACATGTTTTTTGTATGAATTTATCTTATGAGCTAACATGGACCCCCCTCCCCTCCCCCCCCGACATTTAATAAGCTTACATTTTCTTTGTACTTGACATGGAGATTACTGTTTATGCCTGTTTTAATGATAGTAAATGTATGGCATCATCTTTATTACATGTGCAGCTCTTTTCAGTTCTTGTTATTACTGACAAAAGAAGACATAAGAACCTGTATGCACAGTCTTTTATCCTAAGGATAAGAGACTGTCTTTGCATTCCAACTTCTTAGCTAATTTTTCTTTTCATGGTATTAGAAAAAATTATAATCCTTCCTTGGCTATTTTTCACATAGGAAAAAAAATATCTTTCCTGCTATCTGCTGTTCCACAATATATTGTAAATTTTTATTCCCAAAAGTGAAGACAACAAGCTTTTTGGCACAAGCATTTATAATAAACTGCATATAAGATCTAGTAGTAGATTACAAGCAAAACAACAAGACAGAGTAGGATATGTGAAACAAAGAGCTCCGTCTAAGAAGAATGCTTTGTGAGTTGCTAAGATTTGGGAGTGGCACTACAAAAGCTATAATGTCAGAGCATGCATGTATAGTACATGTCATGTTAAAGAGAATGTGAGTTATATTGCAGCTGCCATGAACCTGAAGGATATCATACTGTTTGTTTTATATTTAAGCAATCGAGCTACAGTCTGTCTGAAGTATAAAATATACGACTTAAGTATATTTGGGTTCAGCCATAATCTAGGGAGGAGGCAAAAAAAAAGAGGTATTGTGCAGCTGTAGTGTTTCAAATGGGTCTCATAACACAGGAGCTGTACCGGGCAGAACTTATGCGAGTGAAATAAGCACCTGTCCCTGCTGGTAAATTCACGCTTAGACTATATTTAATGCAAAGCAGGAGAAAGATTACAGGTGGCAAACAATGTAATTTATGTGAAATGAGCTAGGCACAACAGTGTTGTATCTGTAGGTAGGAGGAGCCTGATTTGTGTAGTGTGCCAATGCAGCACTAGTGTGTGTGGAGAACATTTCTCAGCGTGAGACAGCAAATGAACAGCTGTGCAAGGGCAGTTGCAGCTTAATAGGTGGAATTTTTTAAGAGACCAAATGGAAGTGATTGTGCTGCAGGGTACTCTGGTAGACATATGGCATACCCTGTGGAAGTATGGCTGTGTGTAACGTTGTGTCATTGGACATGTTTTCAGGGTAAAATGATTATTCTTAAAGGAGCTATCTCCTCATTCTATAATGACTGCTGAGAGATCAGTATTCTGCTGTCGTCAACTGCAGCTCCTTATGCCTGAGCTGGTGCAGACACTAAACAATACCCAAAAGTCTGCAGTATGCCACAGATAAATTTGAGATGTAGGGGAATATTTAATTGCATTTAGAACTCATTTAATTTTCCTTATACCCAGATATGGTAGCATTTCTTAGCTGTTCAAAGATGTGCAGATGTCCTCTGCTTCTCTTTCTTTGTTTTCATTTTCTCCCTCCATTTTGGGTGACACCTACTATAGTGCTTGCTTGCACAAATGTGCAAGTTGCAATTTAGCCTTACTAGTGTTCCCGGATTACTTCTTTAACCAGGTCTAAATCAGAGCGAGTGAACTGATCAGAATGTTTGTGAGTCTCACAGTAGTTCTCTGCCTTGCTACTGTGTTGGTGCACTAGCAGGCAGGGTTAGGTCTGTCATCCTCTAAAAAGGAAGCCTGAGAGTTGTTACAGCAGCCATTGCTTGACAAAGTGAAAATCTGAACCTTGCACAATCTTTTATGAAAGAAGTAGAGAGAAAGTTCTTTGATTTTTGTTATAGACTACCTAATGTAAGGAAGATAGTTTTGGAAACTATTTTCTTTCCTGAAAATTATCCTGTTTCACTAGGTTTTTTCAAGCTGTATCTGTCCCTGTAAGCAACAGCTTTACAATCATGCTTGGAATATCTGAACATGCTTATTCTACAACCAAACAGGTTGTTCAGGATCACCATTTAGGCTCAGAATAATCCTTTAAGAACCTGTATCTTAACTGACTTTATTTACCTTTTACATATGCTGTAATGCCTTTTCCAAATTTGTGTGTGAACTATTGTGAGGCAGGTAATCACCGCCATAGTTACGTACAGAGTCATTGCTTTAGGAATATCTGGAAATGGAAAGACACACAATGGAACATACTGTCTTCTCTTTGATTCTATCTTTTTTGAAAGAATTTTGGCAAAGAATAAATTACCTGATATCTAGAGCTTCACTTCTTTGAGAATAATGGTTTGCTAACTCATTGAAAAACATAGTGTATGTAAAATCAATTTAGTGAGATCACAAGAGAATGAAAGGTCAGCTCCTTAGGAATCCAAATGAATTTGCAGTCACAGATAAACACTATTCTAAATGTCCAAGAAGCTGCATGTCCTAATATAGACTTTTCTCCTTAGTGTAGATCAACACTCATTTACATTTTCACCTAGCTATTTTGAAACTGCTGAAGTTATGATCTTAAGGTTTTTAAACAGTGTATGGGAAATGAAAATAAATTAATACTTTAAAAATAGCAAATAATGTATGTATGTTGAGTGAAAAAGGGGTGAAATACGCTGTCCGCTCTTTCTCATAAGCACCTCAAAATGGTGTGTATAGGCATGACAAAGGGGCAGCCACAAAACTTCTCCATCCAGCTAGTAACTGCTTTTTCTGGATCTACCCTCATACTATGTGTAACAACAGTTATATATGATTTCTGGTGACCAACTTTCCTTTTCAAAGCAAATTAACAGAGAAATGAGAGGAAAAATCCTTATTAACTGGATGCTGTAAGAATCCAGTATCTCTCCTAACCAAACCTCTGGCCTTAATATAGAGTCATTACTCTGGAAGTTTATTCTTCCTGTCAATAGAAATGGGTAGTACCTCCATGTTCTGGTGAATTTAAGGTGTTTGATGGTGTTCTGAACCAGAAATCTTTTTTTTTTCATCTTCAGGAACCAGTCAAGTAATTGGACAACTTGGAAAGTTTTTGTCCTTTCTCTGATAGGAGACGTACATATAAGTTGAGTTTCCACCTATGTCTTTATAAGCAAGTACTGTTGCGAAGTACGAGATGTGTAGAGTGAAACAGTTGATGCTGAGGACTTGATATTAAGGGTTTTTTCAGGAGTTTGCTCAAGCTAAATCTGCTTTGGTTCTGTGAAATGAATGCCCGATGGCATATCTTCCACTTCAGACTTATATTTGGAAATCTGAGCCCCAGTGGGAACAGAAGGGTCAGGAAAGACCCATATTTAATTTGACAACTATACATTCCATAATTTCTATAATAAAATTACATTCTAATATACTAGAATTATTTTGTAAACATGTAAACAGTTACTTAAAATAGTTTTGTAGCATTGTGTTTAGATGTTTCCTACTACTGGGACTACTTTCTTATTCTCCAAAAACAAAAGTAGAAAATCCACTATATTTTAATGCATATTTTTATGATTAAACTTAAAAGTAAATGAGTGAGATATTCATGTGTTTTCAAGAAAATTAGCGTGGTATCTTAACCTGCTGAAGTCAGAATTAACAGATATGGCACAGTCTTTGTGACTCTCAGATTGTGGTTTTTCCACGTTGCCTGTAACATCTTTTTTGGTGCCCATTCAGCCATCAAAGATGCTTCCAAAGAGCTGAATTAATCTGTTGTTGTGAATATCCTCAGTTATCGGAATTGAATGCTGAATTTTTAAAAGGTTAGAGGTATAGTGCAGGTAGTGTCAGGCTACAAAGGGGAATGTCTGTTATTTGCTTCTCTAATAACTCTCTAATTTCCCACAGAGAACGGTGCAAGTGCATTTACTGCCACTTCTCAGCATTCCAGTGTTTCACCAACCCTTACAGAAACTTGTGACTGTATGAAAGGTGAACTACTTGTCTTAGATGGTGATAAAACACTTCAAGAAGAAACTTGCAAGTTGCTGTCAATTAAGATAAATTCATGTTTATATCATACAAAGACATATTTTGTGTTTGGTGGAGTGAGGGAAATAGACAACTTGCAAATGTGATTAAGGTGGAATTTCTAATGATGCATGTCTATGTCAATACCCTTGGTGCCCTAAGGGTACTGCTTGATATCTGGACAAAGTTGGACCTTGCTGCTGAGATAGTCGTACATCTCCTCTGCCACTCCCATCTGTCTGCACTTTCAATTTCTTTGGTACTTACAATGGCTCTTGGCTGACCTTGTGATGAGTTAGTTCATGCAGCTAAAGTCATTATTTTGCTGTCTGTTTATTTCCTTGAACCAAATTAATTTAGCTGTAATGTTAAGCTAAACTTACATCTCCTACTTTGCTTCCGGGTGCATACAACCTGAAATGCTTCAATTATGTTAGCTTTCTTTTTTTCTTCTAGTATTTACTTTTATATGACAAGTGGATTTTAAACATCCTGAAATACTGTTTGCTTCATTAATCAGTTCAACATTATATTCTTTGCACATTAAGGTCTTAACATTCTTGTTAGTTTTCCTTTTCTTCATTTTTTAATTTCAAATTTCTGTTTAATACTTTTTTTGTAACATTTGTGACCCATTATAAAAAAGTAATCCCAGTTATATCAATAGTGGATGTTCCCTGGATTTGTTCTCTTACATTTTCAAATATATTTGCAGAGAGGAAAAAACCTCATGTGTGCTTTCTTATAAGCTGAGCTGTACTAGTTAAAACATTACGTTCCATGGTCTAGAATAACAGTGTACTGAGTTTTTCTTAAATGTTGACTAAAATACTGTACAGCAGTAGATCCTTTAATGATGAACTGAACACAAGGGATAAAAGAAAACATTAAAAACAGTTACCATGATGATTCCTGAGTAAGAACAGGCCTAGCTAAGAGCAACTCTCAAAGGTGAATTATCTGCTGAGCTTAGAGTTTTATCTTTGCAGAGTTATGAAGTCTTGGTAAAGCAATCGTGGAAAAAGACATGAACTGGCTACATACATCTTTGGTCTGTGAAATCTTCAGCTTACAGTGATTTTATGTGATCTGAATACACGGCCGAAAGATAACTGTTATGTTTGTTTGGAAAGTGTATGTAGTAGACTGTATCTTACCTTTAAGAAGTTGGTCAGGGTTGTTGGAGGCAGGGAAACATTTAAGTGTAAATGTTCTTATTGCTGTAGGCCCTGTATACAGAAGTGAATCATATCCTAAGTTGGGCTGCATAATATTCCATTATAGGTAGACGTGTGAGTGGAAATGTAGGTAGATGAAGATAATGATGTTTCATGAATGGCGTGGTTGACATGCCCGAGGGATGGGATGCCATCCAGAGGGACCTGGACAAGCTCAAGAACTGGACCCGTGTGAACCTCATGAGGTTCAACGAGGGTCAAGTACAAGGTCCTGCACCTGGGTCAAGGCAACCCCTGGTATTGATACAGACTGGGGGATGAAGGGATTGAGAGCAGCCCTGCAGAGGACTGGAGGCTGAGAGAGTTGGGGTTGTTCAGCCTGGAGAAGGCTCTGGGGAAACCTTATTGCAGCCTTTCTTAAAGGGGGCCTATAAGAAAGATGGGGACAGTATTTTTGTCAGGGCCTGTTGTGACAAGGGTAATGATTTTAAAATAACAGAGTAGTATCAGATATGAGGAAGAAATTTTTTACAATGAGGGTGGTGAACACTGAAACCGTTTGCCCAGGGAGGTGGTGGGTGCCCCATCCCTAGAAACATCAAGGGTCTCTGAGCAACCTGATCTAGTTGATGATGTCCCTGCTCACTGCAGGGGGGTTGGATGAGATGACATTTAAAGGTCCCTTTCAACCCAAACTATTCTATGATTCTTTTCTCTGCCCTCTTTGTCTCCTTTTGGGGAATTCACCATAGTTAACTGTCTGCATCTTTATTCTGCTGTTGAAAATCAAGATAACATAATTGAAAACAAATAACTGTGATTCAAGTTGGTTACTTTTTATTAACGCTTCCTGACTATCCATACTCAAATCTTCATTTAAATTGATGTAAAATATTTTTACTGGTAAGTAGCTGCTGACATTTTCAGTCTGTAAATATTACAGAATAGTTCAGAAAAAAAAAAATGAGTACAAGAAAAATGTTGATCTGGAAATAATGGAGAGTGTAGGTTGAACATCACACCAGAATTGAATATGAGAGATATAGTTCTATGCCTTGTGGTTTTTTGAAAACACACTTTCCTATCCCTGTTCATGATTGAATAAAGTTGTAAAAGCTCTAGGATTTCTGTGGTTCATGAAAAATCTGAAATTTTAACCATGTAAAAGCAGCTGATATTTAACTTGCAGTTCCTTGAAAAATTATTCTAAAAATGACAATGTAGTATAGATTGCATATACATAGCCATTTTGTATAGAATGTAGACAAAGAGGATGTGGAAAAAGAATAGAAGAGAGATTTAGCTAGGAAATTGAGAGTTCAATTTTAGTGTTTTGCTCTGAGCTTCTGGTGTTGCTTTATTTGATGAGATTTTAATCAAAATCAGATTTTCCCTGACGTTTCCCCTTGTGGATTTACTCTTCATTTCCACCTGACAGACCCTTTGCAGCCCTGATTGATAGAGCTAAATTCTGAAGCAAGCAGCTATAATCCAGATGGAATCTCTGGTTTTTCTTCTCACCCTGCTGCCTTTCTCTCAGCTGTGCTATCTGGGGCATTTCTGCAGACAATTTTAACATCAGAATGGAGTTCTGCTTGAAGGCAAGGAGAACATAAAATAGCAGCTCCATCAAGTGATTGATCTGCTCACTCCATACAGCCTCTTCATATATAAGGAAACTTTTTTCTTACCAGTTTTTATGTTCTGTGAGGGAAACATTTACACTATTCAGCTCTAAGATTCCAACTTAGTATCTAAATCACTCTTTCAAGTTACTTAATTCTTTCCATTGTATTTTATTGAAAATTTAAGCTCCTCCAGTTGTGTTCGCTTGCATATATCTTAATCACACATTTTAAGGAGACAGAGTTAGGAAAGTGTATTAACTTTGTGCCTCATCCTTTTGCTCACCTCTGCTGACCTACCCTGGTGTTTGAAATCTTTTTGTGCAATTTGTATATTATCACCTGTGGGTGTCAAAGTTTATTGCTGTATTTCTGAGTATAATCAGAGCTTTCCTAAAAGTATCTTGAAATTCATGTTAAAATATTAGTTTATTGTGGGACTTTGGTATGCTGAGTGCATTATTTTCCTGTGAATATTAGTATTAGCTTAATTTTCCAGCATTGCTTCTACATGTCCTTGAAATGGACTTTTCCTGCAGTGAGTCCAGGTGTTTCTTAAAACATTTTACACCCCCTCCTTCTCAGGCTGGCTTTGAGTCTGCAACCACACTTCGTTGTTTCCTATGTCATGGAGTGAGTGCATATATTAAATAACAATGAGAATAAAGAGACAACTACTAGAATAGAGAAGTGGAGCACAGAAAACGTCAGAAGTAATAGAAAGTTATGCAGTTCAATTCCTTTTATGAAATTAAATTCACATGTCACGACCCATCTCAACCAAAACCTCAGATGACTCTTTATTAAGTGGTTTATTAGTAATTCCATGAATACTATCTGATTATGTCTGAGTGCAAAATATCATAAAGCAAAATTATCTCTGAGGCAAAGTCAAAACCATTTCATGAACATCATGAACAACAACAAAAAATTGCTGAAGTAGGTTGTTGCTAAATTCATGTCTTCCTTGCTGCAGGAGCGAAGTTGATTGAGAAAGCAAATTTAAAAGGAAGTACTTTATGGAGTGAGACTGAATTCCATGTAGTCAAATATGTTAAGTTATGAAGAAGCAAAACAGTGATAACAATCATGATGAAACAGGAGCTATTTCTGTACGATTATCCTCTTTGCTACAGAGAAGACACTTAACACAAGTCCATATTGAAATGAGTTGAATATACGATATACAGCTTCAACAAAAATAGCAATAATAAAATAAAATATATGCAAGTATGTACAAAACCAATATAGAACCCAAATGCCCTGCTGGCAGTAACGTCATCGTCACCACTGATGCTGTGGACAGGCACTGGGAAAGTTCCAAACTGTACTCAGTGGCAGACAGGAGCTGGATTCAGGAGCTGGATCCAGGAACTGGATTTAGGAACACACAGATGGGGATCGAAGGCAGAACAGACAGAGTCCTCCTTAGACACTGGCCATTGAAGAAGAGAGCTTGACCCTCATGAACCATTAGCTTTATACTGAATATGACATATATGCGATGGAATATCTTGTTGGTGAGTTTAGGATCACCTGCCTTGTCTGCTTCTCCCTGCAGGTGTGGTCTTTCACTTTCTGCACCCCAACATGGTACACGAGATTTAACAGTGACCGTGGTCTGCATACCAGTCCTTGGTAGTAACTCTAAACGTCAAGTGTGATCAATTCTAGGAGCAGATACTGTCTTGGAAATACACTGTCAACTTCAGAAAGCGCAGTTACTTAGGAGACACTTAGTGGAAAAATAAAATTAATGAACAGAATTGGTTTGGTTCTAACTCGAACCAGGACAAGTGTATACGACTTCTACTACATGTAACAAAATATCACCTGAGCAAAGCAGCTGCAAGCCAATCACTTTTTATTAGCCAAGCCCATCTGTGTTACGAATGTTTTCAACATTATTTTCTGTTGTCTGTTGGAAAATAAAGCACATTGAAATGTGTATTCTTGATTTTCATCAGCATCCCTTTTTTGTTTCTGCTTTGAACACTTAAGAGTTTGTGGCAATTTTCAGCCTATTCAGATTGGTTCTGCAATCTATGCATCTCTGCTGCTTTCATGATGTGTGGATGAACTAGAATTTGAAAGGATCTATGTATGAGGATGTCACTTTCAAACTTTGATCTCATAGTTGGCATAGTTTTGAGATTTTGTTGATATTGCATTTAACTGGATAGACTCTCCTTAATACAAACTTGTCTCAATTTATTCTTCAGTGATAAAATAATCTTGATGGGGTACAGCCTTTGAGGCTGAGTTGTCTCAGACCTTTATGAGCTTTCTGCAGAAGGATTATGTTTTACTATACATATGCTCTAAGTGTTGGATAAACTTCCTACTAAGACCAGGTAAAATTATGAGTAAAGACCCATCACGTGTCAGTTCTTTTTCTTTTTTTTGGCAGCAACATTTATCTAAATTATTTTATGTCTTTTCACTTTTCTGTCTTTAATTTTCTCTAACAGATATTACAGTAGACTCTCAGCTTTACAGCCCAATGTGGTGCCTACCTCCACATTTCATCAGTGATTTTGTGTTCTGCCTGATTGCAGCATCTGTGTGGCTTGCATTTAAATAATTTGTTTCCTTTGCTCCCTTTAGATAGTAAAGCTAATATTTCATTGGACTCTTTAGATCATGGAATTGTTTTGGTTGGAAGAGACATTTAACACCATCAAGTCCAACTGTTAACCCAACACTGCCAGGACAAAGAAGTGGTTTAGTAAATTTCCTGCATTGTCAGAAAGCCTTGGGGAAGTTTTCTTTCAGAAGAATGTCAGCAGAGATAATTGTATCAATTATTATTGCTAAGAAGCTTGACATAGATCCTCAGATTTTTCCATGGAGTGGACTCGGGTCTTTACTCCTTACTGTGACAAATCAGTTGAAATTTTGTGTTATGCTTAAGCATAGGGTAGATTTGGAACCTTCTTTAATAGAATCTCCTTTGCCATTAGTTCTAGTTAGTATAATATGAAGGAAAGAGAATACTGAGAGAAAGTGTAGTTGTAGTTTTGACTCTGAGTCACTGGGAACTCAAGCTCTTTTTGTCCCAGTTTTCTCCAGCCATTGACAAGATCGGTAGTACTATTTATCCAGTCTGTAAGTATTCCCTACTTGTTGGGTAGTATGTGTACAGAATCATCATAGTATGNAGACTGGAACCTGCTGCCAGAAAAGCTTGAATGTAATTGGAGAGGCTTTGCCCTCCCCTATGATAGATAAGGAAAAGAAAGCTGAACATTGGCAGAAGCTAGAAGTCATGAAAGCTGTTGTGGACAGGATTGTTTTCCCAGACTATAGCAGATTAGCTGAAGTTTAATGACAAGAGTTTGCTGGAAGTGGTCAACTGGAGGGCACCACACAGTAAGGAAGTATTCTTCCATGAGACATTGTAAGAGGACTGGTTTTGTTCCAATAAACTTTAAGTTGCGTTCCTCTGTTTGACCCCTTTGCAAAGTATTTTATTATCATGGCCTATTTCATGTAAGTGCTGAGTATTCCGGGATTTCTGAATGAAAGCAGGTGTCAGTGCACTTGTGTGATGGTGATGATGATGTTCCTTCAATTTTAAAAAGTCAATACTTTACGTGAACTTCAGTCAAGTTGGCAGCCCAAGGAAATCCATCAGCAGGGAAAGAAACATTTTTCTAGTCATGGTTCAGTTCATGGTTCCTTTTGCTTGTGCAGTAATATTACAACATGGAGCTGAAGTGCTATTTTAGATGCAAACATTTATAACTGTGCTTTTTATTGTATTACTTAAGGGCTAGTATTAGACATTCAATGGAGATACAGCGCTAATATAAATGGAAGGGTTGCAGCATCTATGTGGCCAGAGCATGAGGCAGGAAAATCACTACATCTTCCTTTAAGAAACCAAAACTATGTTGGGGCTCCTTCCTCCTCCACTCACATCGTCCCAGGACCTGGGTATTTTGTAAAGCAGAGAATAGGTTTGGGTTCCTATCTTGAAGGACATATTATCCTAGACTAGAAGGCACAGGGGAACATAAGCAGAATGCTTAAAATGAGCAGAAAATTGTTTCCATAGCTTTGTGGGTGGGAGGATGGTGAGACTGACTGCTGTGGAACAAAGGTAAGGCTGTTGGGGAACAAAGGTGGGGGACATACTGTGAGGGAGGGAAGTACAAGCTAGAATTAGGGCAGCTGTACCC
The DNA here is from genome assembly GCA_013401335.1 of Brachypteracias leptosomus. Classification (NCBI taxonomy): domain Eukaryota; kingdom Metazoa; phylum Chordata; class Aves; order Coraciiformes; family Brachypteraciidae; genus Brachypteracias; species Brachypteracias leptosomus. The sequence continues at coordinate 40,317 of VYZX01010599.1, forward strand.
AGTCTGAGGATCCTGCTTCAGGCTGGTTCTGTAGGATCTGTGGTTGACCTCTTTTGTCACTTCCTAAAATGTGTTGCAGTCTGATTCAGGTTATTTAGTTTTTGGAAAGAGTCTTTGTTTACAGTTATTTAAGCCTACAGATTTTAATACCATTCAAAGCTGATGATAAAGAATTACAGCTATCTCTGTTCTTGCCAAACAGAAAAGTTTTTTATTCTCATGTGGATACTTCACTACATTAGTCATATTGTTGAACATTTCCTGTATGCTTCTAAGTTTGTAGGACAGTTTTTCTACACATGTAACAGAGCCGACTTTTGACAAGCATAAAAATGCAATAGATTTTAAGGGCACAAGTTCTTTTGTACTGTTATTAAAAAAAGTGCTTCAGTTGTTCAGCTCACTAAGTACTAAATCAGCTGTTTTGCTCAGCTTTATTTCACTTTAAATATACTAGTTGTACTGATTACTTTGCAATTGGTAACACTTAGTAGTATTTATATTGTCTAACTTTCAGCTGTAACTACTCTAGATGTATATGAACTAAAATCTCCATACCATAACTTAAAAGAGGTCATCTCTGATAAAACCAAACCAAACCAATATACCCCCCCAGCCTCCAAGCTCAAATCACAGAACTTCAAAACTAGAAACTTGCAACGTAGTCAGAAATAAGGCAGAAGTACATATTTATTAAAAAAAATAATAATAAAAAAATCTCCCTGCCACAAAGAATTCTAGTCAGGAGAATATAAACTCTGCGAGTAGACTATGACCATGTATTAACATATACTTTTGAGATGTAGAACACAGTTTTGAACAGCTGAAAACTGCAGTGGAAATTTTTATCCTTACAATATACAACAAATATGTTGAATGCATGCACAGTTNGGCCTTGGATTAGCTCCTTGCACCCCTTACATAGGAGGCTCTCTGCACAGGATCTCCCTGGGCCTCTGTACTTACCATCAGTTTCTGTAGCACAAGCACTCCTTGCTGAATTGCAGGGGATTTACATACAATGTCAGCAATCAATTGTGAAGTATGTTGATATTGAGAATTCTGAAAGAATGGCATACAGAATAGTTAGAAATCTGTAACAGAATCTAAAAATGTCTCCGATTACTTCGTTTTTTCAGTGTTAAATAGTTACAATTATTTTAGGTAATCTTGTTCTTTTTTTCTCATGGATCAGCACTGTCCATTTGCATTGAGAGGGGACAGAATGCAGAACAGAAAAAACATAAATCCTGAAACAATAGAGTCTGCACCTTCAGAAGAGTGTGACTATGTGGATTTTTACCAGCCAGTTTTGCTTCTGGCTGTCAAATGCAGGCTGTTTGCTTGCTTCCAGCACAATGTCTTCAATCAGTGAATAGAAACAACAATCTTCTCTAGGGATTTCATATCCAAACAGATCCACAACACTTGTTCAATGATGACTGAAGGCACAGATTTGTCTCCTGTCTTTTGAGATCCAAGCAGAGGGGAAGACTTTCTGCAATGAGTACTCTTATGGTGTCTTATTACCCTAATCTGTTTTTTAGAAAAATGGTTATATACAATCATTTTTTCCAGGGAATTCCTCTTTCAGTGCTGCCCTTCTCTCAGTCCTTGTAAAATGTCTCTTATTCAACAGCAGATTTGTACGTGGAAAGCCTATTGGGAGGTTGCAGGTTGCAAATGTGACCTCTCTTCTGTCTCTTAGAGTATGCTTGGCTTCAGCTGGCATTCAAA
>VYZX01010601.1:0-24540 GCA_013401335.1 Brachypteracias leptosomus
TAAAGTTCTGGAGCCAGGAAGACGGTTTCCACAGTTGGGGATGTTTCGGTATCACCCCACCCGAAACTTGTCTCCTCTCACACCAAGCTGGGATCAGACTCCACATAACCTGGATTAGGCCAACAGTATTGATTAGTAGTATTAAGCTGCTCACATAAGGGTGGTTAAGAACCTCAGGAGCATGCGTAATAAAATCACCTACATCGATTTCTAGTAAGGAGAGGAGGATGTATTCACTCATCTTCTCCACAAGGTAGCTCCCAAAGCCACCAATGCCAGCGTCAAATGCATTGTTACTATTTGTGCCAGGGTGCTCCCAAGTTCCTTCATCCTCCCAGAACAGAAGCTTCCCCAGCACATTATGGAAACATTGCTGATAGCCTCAAACATGTTAGCAAAACACGAGATAAGTAGTACTAACAAACTCCATGACCTGCACAGGAGCTTGCCACTAATACAATCGCACTCCACGTGCTCCTTCTTTCCATGGATTTCTGTTCTCCATGAGGTTTTAAGTGCTTGTTGGTTTGGGACAGCTTCCAGGACTGGGGCCAAGATTTCTCCTGTACCTGATAGTTTGTTGTGTGAAAATAGTAGCAACTGGACAGTCTTTCCCTACCATCTTTATTTTAAATAGAATTTACCAATAAACATCCAGTATGCCAATTGTTCGTAGAATGGCTGGTGAAAATAAGGAGGAGAGGGTGAGAGGCGTGCTTTACTCTAGGACCTGGTTAGTTTGGACAGTTAGGTATTTAGGGGGGAAGGTGGTTATTATTCCCTTCTAGAACAGCTCTGAGTTGGGTAGACTGGAATAACCAGACCCTGAGGGGACAACAGATTCTCCTTTTCAGAAATAAAATGTTGTTGGCAGGGGAGAAGATCCTGGGAAGAGACTCCTTGGCTCTAGCCTCACCTGGCCCATGGAGTAGGCTCATTGTGAGCAGGTCATTGACCCTTATGACTAGGGGATATAAATCTGAATCTTATTAATCCTAATCTGAAAGATGGCTGCAGTGTGACAAGAGCCTCCTCGTTTGCATGAGTGAGCAGCAGTGCTGACCAAAACCCACGCTCCTCTGCAGTCCCTGCATGCTCTTACAGTTTGACCAGCCCCAAAGCCTCAAATGGTTTCCTTGCTTGTGGGCAGACGCGTTTTTGTAGATACGAATGCGAAAATCCTTTGATGATGATACTAAGAAGCAGAATAACTCATTGTATTGTAAGAGAGGCATCATCCTCATCTAGCTGTGGTGCCTCCCAGGCACATGCCGCGTTTTGCTGCACAAACACAGCTTAAGGTAGATGTGGCCTCATTACCCTTGCTATCTGGTAATGGTGGGCTTCCTCCCACACCTGTCCCTACTGGATTCTCCTGGAGTTAATCCATTTGCAACCAAAAACTGAAGAGATTTATTCTGGGGGTTTGTGGTTGGGTTTAGTGGGGTTTTTTTATTCCTTAACTGCACCCTGCAAAATGTCCCGGGTGAGTTGTTTCCAAATACTGGCATCTCTAGGGAAGGGGTTATAAATTGCTAATTTAAAGCCTGCAATAGGATAATTAACTAACCAGTTTGATGTAAATGGCTTAATGGGGCTTTACTAGCCCCTTTGAACTTAAAGTAGCACTAAAAAGTAAACTGTAAATACCTTCAAGGGAAGTACTGGCATGCTTGGATGTGGGGCTGCTTGGTTGTAAGGAGCAAGCCTGCTCGACTTGCCAGGAATCCAGTGGCCTGTGTGTCAAGGGGGTGAGGGGACCAACCAGGCGCCCCTTGGGGAAGGCTCTGCAACTACCCTGGTTCTTCAGGAAGTACATAAACCCTGATATATCAGGCTTTCAAACCTGCCGTGCCTGCTTTGGCAAATTTAAATCACAACCCCAGTTTAAATGCAACTGTAATGAATTTCATCAGGATTGAAGAAAAAAACCCCAGTAAAACCCCAAGGGGGAGGCAGTCAGTAGAGTCCACCCTAATTTTCCTGGAGTTGTATTTGCATTAAGGTCTTTTGGCAAGTCCAGGCAGAAACACATCTTACACTCTGTTTCAGAAGACCTCATTACCCACTGACTCTGCCGAGGCAATGGGCCGCAGCCCTGCAGCACATCCCAGTTTCTGATGTGTTTGGGGGACATTTGGGAGAACCTCCAAACTTTCATTCTTGCTGGGCTGTTAAAAAATTTCAAGGGAGGAAGTCAACAACTATTAAATATCTAGAAATGATGATCATTACAAAGTGGAAGCATCTTGTGTAGTTAGGCCTTGATGTCACTTCTGACTATACAACATAAACTGGGGTGTCAGAGCAGAGAATCTCAGGCCCAAAGGCAGGCGGTATTCCCTTCTGCCTCTCCCTTTAGGGGAGAGGAGTTCCTCCTGGACTGAGTGCAGCTCTGCTCCATCTCCTCATTGTACGGTCACCATGTAGTGTCAGCAATAACTTGCAAGAACTTTCTTTTCTTTATCATTCCTCTGTCTCACTACCATCTTTCACCCATTGCCAGCAGCCTTCCTGGGTACTAGAGGATGTTTTTGGAGTTTGCAACACAATCATTGATTACTACTGTGACCTCTGACACATGGGATTTGGCTTTTACAGCCAGCTTTGTGATGAGGGTTCCTGGTCCTTGGCTGTGCTTTCCTGCCTGCTCTGTTGCACTACCCCTGAAGCCCACGATGCTGAAAGGCTGAAGTAGACAAAGCTGATGGCAGGAAGAGGGCAAGATGTAACCTTGTCAGTAGTGGCTCTGATTTGGATGGGATCTGTTGATCGTGATGCCTCATGAGCTGTAATGATGAATCTGTTTCTCTGTGGTGGGTTTGTTGTTGGTTTTGGAGTTTGTTTTGGTTTTCCATCTGGGGAAGTAATGTACCACTGGCAATATTAATGCTAGCTTAAAAAAAAAATAAGAGAGAAACCAGAAAAGCACTGAAGTCTGTTGTAGAGGGCTGTGATGCACAAGTGCTGTATCTTATTTTAAAAACTATGTCTGAGGGAGGACTCAGTCCTGCACTCTAATTGTTCAGGTGTCTATGGGTCTATTGTATGCAAAGGTCAAAATGCTCTACTGTGGCCTTTAGAAGAAGAGGTAACAACGTGGCATTTCTTTGCTTCTCTCTGTCGACTGAAGCAGCTGGCATCATGGCACTACCTACTTGCCTCTTCCTACATGTGTGGGTGGGAGCACAGAGCAGGATTAATTTGGGGTTGATTGTGTCGGCAGGGATATGTTAGCAGAGTTGCCCAGCTGCCTGTGCTATGCTGTGGCTTTTAATCCTTCACTTTTATAAGCACTAACCTTGGTCACACTTTAAAAAATTAAATATGCATGTGCTATTAGAGAGAGAGATCCTTGCTAGCAAAAGAGCTCTGTACACAGGCAGTGTTGGTGGCTGGAGATTCAAGGAACACCAGAACACCTTAGTGTGCCAGCTTTGATATCATGGCATCTGATGGGGAAATGCAAACACTCAATCCATCATTCCCACATGCTGACATGTGTCCTGTCTGAAGCTTTGCATATCTCTGTGACCCAGTCTCTGCGGGGGAGAAGAAGTAATTATTTGCAAGATGGCAAAGCAGAATTTATTTTCTCAGCAGTTTCACTATTTGTTATGAATAACTGTCTTGAAAAAACCCCCACAATATTCCCCCCTCTAATACACCTTTTGTCACCTATATTTGATTTGTTGACTCAGGAATAACAGGGACAATGTGAGCAGTAAACCCCAGCCCAGCACTCTCGATGGCTACTGCTAGAGAAAGAACAAATTACGTGTAACAGTGCGTTCCTGACCTTTCCTCTGTTTTTAGAAACATGAAAAATATCATCAGTACCTTTTTTTCTGGCTACTGCAAATAGTAGAAAGTTATGTGAAAATTAGAACATAATGAAGACAAATTTTAGAGTGGTATCTGCTGCAGATCTTGGGTGTGTTCGCTGAATTGCCTCCCGCTTAGAGAGCAGCTGCAAAATCCAAGTCCTTTCCCAACATGTCAAAACCAACTTTTTCAAAGGCTGCAGTAGCTGTGCCAAAGCACCTTGCCTATTTGTAAGCAAATGTGTACTATTGGGACTATCTCTGCCTGGGCCAGCACTCTCACATGCAGCTGGCTGTATTAAGTCAATTTGATGAATTACTATATGCTACTTAATTTTTTTACAGGCAGGTCCCTGCTATGTCTTGCCTGCACAAGATTAAACGGGCTTCTACATTACATACCCTGTTATAAGACTTTAATTGTCTGGAATGGGCCTGTGTGTGCAATGACTGGCCCTGAAAGGGTCTGGGGATTTGGGATTATTGTCAGGCTTCTTACACTGAGGTAGCAGAGAAAGAAGGTGTGTGAAAGCCAGGTGAGCATTTATGATGGAAGATACATTAAGATAAGAAAGATGCCAACTATGCCACTTACTCGGATTCTTTACAGGACTTGACTGTTGTTTGGGTTTGAATTTTGGGGTGGTTTTCCTGTTAAAACATATTCTTTGAGTGAGGTGCCTGCCAAGAAAATGCCTGGAGAAGGGAGTAGACTTACCCTAGATGGACTGATTTGATAGGTCAGAGAAAGCTGGATGGCATCAGAACAGTCATATGGCTGATGAGGTGTATCTCATCTCAAGTTCATGAACCTCAGGATGTGCATGTTTTGGAGCACCTGCACTGTGGCTTAACAATACTACCATTTATTGGGCCCTTCTTGTGACAGAATTGCATGTGGCCCAGTAACGTGCAGCCATGGGCCAGGGGCTGAAAGCAGCCAGATACTAGATACAGGTGTTTGGGAATGCACAGTGCCAAGAGAGAGGATTTCCTCCAAATGTATCCTCACTAAAAATACTTTTTGCATCCTCTGGAGTCTCTTGATGCAGTTATATTAGTGAGCTCTGCTGGAAGTGGTGAGGATATAAGAATTTTATTTTTTCCTTCCAGTCCAAGTAGTATCAATGTTTGTTGTGGTTGTTAGCAGCAGTTTGTACATGTATTACTCCTTTGGCTGATTCTGATCCTATTTATGTGGCTATAAAACTGCTGAGTTGTTTCATCTGTGTAACGGAGGTTTCAGTCTCTCCGGCTGTTTTGGTTTTTCTGTTTTCATTCTGTTTGTTTTTAATTTAACCGCTCCCCTTGCTGAGCGGGGAGAGCTCTATGGGAAGTAATCCAGCAAACTTTTAAAATAGCCTTTTAGTGTGAGGGTTTTGGGGTTTGTTTTTTTTTTCCTTAACTCTTACTCGAGCATTTAAATATGTGAATTGTCTCTGTGAATTCTCATCTGAGTGCCTATGGAACCTGCCAGCCAAGCCTCAATCTTGCAGGAGGTGCGGCCACATTTGTGTTCTGGGAGCTCTCTGGCACAGACACCTGGTACACCTGTGTCTCCTGCTAGTTTCAGTACTGTCACAACTTCACCCCTCATGCCTGTTTCTCTGGTACCTCCTGTTTTTCCCAAGGTTATCTTCTATAAATAGAATCTGCTCCAGCATTTCAGTCCCCCACACCCTTCTTGAGGAGAATAATTACCAATTAGATGGTTTTAATAATGCTGAAAAAAGGAGGGTGATCCATTCTGCTGTGCTCTTTGAGGTTTTTTTTCTGACAGGATATAATGCCAACAATTGCTTGGCAATTTCCTTAGGTGACAAATGTAAAGTGTGTGGCTTTTGAAATACTTGGCATTTCAACATTTGATAAACCATGGGTTATCTGAAAAATAAAATTGTAATTGCTTTGGCACCTGTAGAATTCTATGCAAAGGTCTCAATCTGAGTATAAAATCTAGTCATTTCCCTAATTGTTGTTAGACTGCTGGAGGTAACTTGGTATCTAGTGTTCACCTGTCCAGAAACCAAAACTGTGGTCAGCCCAGGCTAGCACAGATGCTTTGGGTGATGCAGCTATTCATCAGCACATGACACAGCAGCCACAAGACACAAACATTTAGAGCACTCATAAACCAGAAAATTTTCTCTAAATTGAAAAAAACAACTCAATGAAAGCATATAAGGGTTTGAGGTGATATTGCCGACTTTCCTGTCCTTTAAACTATGCCTGCAGCAGCCCAGAGCTTAATGTCGTACAAAACAAGAGAAATGAAAGAGAACCCTATCTATAGACTACATGATGCAAGGGGTGAGCAGCTGCTCAGATGGCAGAGTGCTCTGTGTGCACTAAGTGCCCACAGGTAGAAATGCTGTGTCAAGGAATCATTGCTGGCACATGGATACACACTGGCAGATTAGACTGTATTTGGTGGAAGGATAAGAATCTACTACAGCTCTTTAAAATCACCCTTGTCGTGATCACCTCATGATAAAGCCATAATTTCTCCAGTGTAAATAAAAGCATAACATGTTTCCCAGATAATCTCTTAAAGTAAAACCAGATTGGTGTGCAAGAGTAAACGACATCGGAACAGTCAGTCAGGCCATGGTATTCCTGCCCAGCACTGGGAGAGGGGCATGGCAGCACCTCTCCACATTTAACAAACACCTCAGTGCTCCATTCTGGCAATTATTTATTACCATTAACACTGTGATTTGTAAACTTAGTGCTTTATGAAGTAAGACATGTTTCCTATTTTAAAGGTCTTATAATCTTGTGGGCTGATAAGGGGTGCAGATTATCCCTTGGATGTTCATAAATAGCATTAGCACTAAGAGTTTTATTAGTGCTGGGTCCTTTCAAGCCTGTGGCTCTCTTTTAACAACACTTTCCCAGTCAAGTGCCGAAATAAGGATTTGACACCTTGATTTTCCAGGCTGGAACAGTGTGGGCATTCTTTTGTTCTTGTAGTGAAAGAGCAAAACCCAGACAGAGTCCCAGTGCAGTGACTGTCACTCTGCAGGGTTTAATCCACCTCCTTTCCTCGCCTCTCTCTCCGAGAATACAAATCTGGAGTTTGGGTGATGGCAGCAGAGAGCAAGTTTGGGAGGTCTGTGTGTGTGAGTTTTAAATAAACAAACAATGGAAGAGCAACTTCAACAAATTGTGAGTGGTGCTAATTTGTTACAGTGCTGTCTTGCCTTCTGGCAGTGTTGATTTAGAAGCTGAGCAACCTGGAAGGGATGCGGGGAGCTGCTGGGTCTTTTGCTCTGGGGTGTGTATATGGTTCAGCATAAAACACTTCTAGGCGTCCTGTCCTGAGGAGCTTTCAGATTAGAGTAAAGCACATGCACAGGCTGCCAGTCCCCTTTTCAAAACCAAATCTTGGGCAGAAGTACCTTCCCCTCAGCCTTGCTCTTCCCCTTCCACTTTTTTTAGATGGAGAGATGTTTCAAATCATGATTCGTGACAAGAGCCTGTAATTTGTGTGTTTTGAGGACTGCCAGAAAATCCCTGACTTTGAGAAGAATAGTGTGTAGGGAAGGAACAGAGGAAGATCCTATGCCTTGGACTGTAGCAAAGTTTTCAACACCCCATGACCTTACTGGGCTGCTTTTCTTAGTGTGCCTGAGGCTGTAATCCCTAAACTGCCTGACAGAGAAGGCTGGCCAAATGCACAGGAGATACCTGCAGCCCTGGACCACTGTTGTGCAGTGCTGCAGGACAAGGATGGCAGGACAGGAGCCTTGCTGGGAAGAGGCTGATTTTGGAAGCCTACATAGAGTGACCTCCTTGTAGCCTGTGAGCTGAGTTTATAGAAAGTCTGAAGTCTCAAGTGAAGAAGACGGGGGAATAAATCAGTCAAAATGAGAAGTAGTGGTTGAGTAGAGCTGGCCAAGGAAATGAAGAATTTTGAAAATTAATAAACCCTGCTTTCCCTTATCTTCATCTTGGATAGATTTGGATGAAATGCAGACAGTTTGCAAAACTTTGAGTCTGTTGGGCCCTCTGCTTTTACAGGTGCTAGTGGCTTTCTGGCATCCTCTCATTTGCCAGGCTCAGAGTTGCAGAAACACTTTTTGGTGGTGGCAAAGAACCAATATATGAGAGTTCAGGATGATCAGGTAAGCACCTGACTTGGAGCGATGTCTGGTAGACAGTAGAATCTTGATACTGCCAGGACCAACACTTAAATGGTGGTTTGCTTGAAAGACTTCACCAAAGGAAGCTTAGAGACAAAGATTTCTCTGGGAAGCACAGAGCTGAGTATGTGGTTGGTTCTTGGGGGGGAAAAAAAGAAAAGGTGGATGAAGTACAAAAGGTGCTGTATTTAAGGCATTGTTTATTTATGTTAAGGAGAACGGTTGCTGCTGTATCTGTAGGTATGGATGAGATAAGGGAATGCAATTTGATCTGGTAGAAGAAAATGAGCCAGCAAAGCTTGTTTCTGTGCTCACTGGCATGTGGTGAGAGAGATGACATTTTTGTCCAGGGCTGTTAGTACCCATGTCCTTCCTGCATGCCCCAGTGTGAAGATCGGTGCTGGGTATTAACTGTATTCTGTATGCAGATGCTCCTGTGCAGACTGCTTCTCTCTGCAGAAAAGCTTGCTGACTCCACACAAGAAATAAAAATAAGTGGGCCAATTGGGAGGATCTTTATCAAACCCTCTCGCATTTCTCCCAGTACTCTGAAGCCTTGTTTGCTCTAACAAACCCTGTAACTAAGGGTCTGAGTCACAGTCGCTAGTGGATTTAACACTCCCAGCTGTCTGCCTCATCCCTGTCCTGGAGATCCCTCCCCAGTTGCAGGGACAGTTGAAAGGGCCATGCATTTGCTCCAACATTGCTGCATTTCACAACCTGGCTATCAGCTTGTGCTGCTGATGACTCAGAGCCCTAAAGCAGAGCTGCAGCCGGGAGGGTGCTGTAAGTCAGCTGGGAAAGGGTCACAACATTCCTTCTCCTCCACTCTGCTGTGTGCTTTTGCCCCCAGAGCCATGCTCGGCTGAGGCTGCCACCCTGTGCACCCCCTGCCAACTGTGGCCTCCCGTACTGAGGGACAGGGCCCGAGCTTTTAGGGCCAGAAGCATCTTCTCACTCCATGTAATTCATATGGTTGTTGACTCTGCCTAACACTCTCTAGGATTAGCTTGGGAGGTAGCAACAATCCTTTAGTCATGTCCTAAATTCTTGCATTGTAAAGGGAGAATTCTGTACATCAAGGCTTAAAGGTAGGTGAGGAGCAGAGGAATTCTGCATACCAAAGGGGTCTTAACTGGTGGATGGGTAGAGGGTATCCATCCCCCTGTGTGGGCTGAGCTACTCCACTGGGTGGGTATTTCAGTGCAATAAGGAGTCTTTAGATTAGCATGGGACATCAGAGCTGCCTTTACTACTTGCAGTGCAAGTACAGTTGGAACTGAGCTTGCTCAGTTGTTGCAGGGCTGCAGAAGAGCCCAACATCTACTGCTGTTCACAAGCTTCTGAGGCTTTTTGTGCCACTGCTGTGTTCCCAAGATCAAATGTGCTCTGCAGATATGCAGGAATTTTTAGTGCCTGGCTCTGCTTGACAAGATCTGCAATGTCCATGCTTCTCCTCTTCTCCTCCCACTACAGAGTTTGGATAGCCTTAGGTTCCTTCATGTCAGCATTGAAAATAAATGTATAATATACCAGGGCTCTGTTTAGGAATTGGCAGGAAGCTTAATTTCTGATTGCAGTGTGATGTTCTAACAGTAGGAAACACCTTTGTTTTAAGCAGTTCTCTGCTAATCTCTGCCCTAGAGGGGAAATACAACTATAGAGAAGAGCTTCTTGTTTTGCAGTAGCAAGAAGCAAATTGCTGTAATCAGGGTGTAAATCTGCATTTAAGCTATTGTCCAAGAAATACCTTTCTGCTGCATTCTGCCTCTCTTAAGCTTAGTGTTGCTGGTATTGCTGAGTGTTCACAGAGTCCTGATGCTGGTGGATGCAGCCAGTAGTATCTTGCTCATATGAGTCTAGAGTGTGATCTTTTGGAGACAGGAGAGCTCCAAATCCTTGGGGATCTGGCCTGTTATGCTTAAAGTTGCATGCTATTTCAATGTGGGTTGGCCTGTTCATGCTGGCAGAGGTCTGTTCAGACTAGTTCAGCAAATGCTCTTGGCTCAGCATAGCCCAGGTCAGTAAGAAAACACTTGCTTACATTTCACTTCTTTATTGTATTGACAAGATTTAAAAATCTTCAGTCTATAGCAGTCAAAACAGGGCAATCTGAATACAAAAGACCTGTTAGTTCAATGTGAAAGGGATTTAGTTACAGAGTTGTAGGGATAAGACTGCAGGTGGGAATGATGGGAACACTGTCCTGGGCCTGAGCCCTGCAGATGTTCAGGAAGAACGAAGAACTATCTCCTTACATTCAGTGTCCCTTTCACAAAGACACTGTTTCTCAGGCCAGTGTCCTCATTTATGTTCTCTCCTCCAACTATATTAATCATTGTAAGTCTTTTTCATTTGGCCTTTTGTCTTTTAAGGTTGAAAAGATAATCAGTATTCTTCCAACTTTTTAAATGTAAGATTTCTATCTCCAGCAGCACAGCTGGAGATGTGGAGGCATCAGTGTGACATGAGCTGTGCAGAAGTTTCATTTTGCTGTGAGGGTCTAAAAACCTATTTTAAATCCCTGTGAGGATGCAGGCTTATTTCTGGTTTAGGTGTGATTTTTTTTGTAGACAGGGACCTGTGCTCAGCATCTACCCTGGGACTATCCTCCTTGATAATCCTACCGGAGCTGATTAGAGGAACTCTGGGGGAAGGAGGATACACACAGCAGAGACAGGATGAGTATATCTGTGGGATGTGCCTTTTTGTGACGTGAGAAAGATACTGTTGCTTCTTTTCTTTGGGCAGGGAAGGGTGGAATTACAGAGCTTAAGTTTTGCGACTCTCACACCAGCTGCAGTTCACCATGAATCAACTTGATCTCCCGTCTCCAAGAACGTAGATGAAATGATCAGCGAAGCATTATTACAAACAGCAGAGGATATGCAGTACTTCCTTTTTGTGTCTTGCGCCACAGATGTAACAAGTCTGGCTCAGTGCTGTAACATCTCGAGAAGAACAGGATTCAAAGGCTTGGGAAGGGGGACAGGGAAATGGGGACAACACAGAGGATCAGCATTTAAGCGTTTCTTCCATCACCTGTGCTGTGTGGGGAACAAGGGGAACATGAAGCTGTGGTGCCAGGCTTTTCTCATTGTGGAGGCATTTCTAAATGGTGATATTACTTGCCTGAATTTCTGGGCAGAAGGAAGCTGTTGCAGACATCCTGGGATCTGCTGTTCTTAGATATATATGGACTGGTCCCCTTGAAGCTCAGTGCCATTGGGAGTCCCGAATGGAGGTGGCCAGTGAGAGCCATCAAGAAACCTGCAGAGGCCTTCTGCTCTGTTTCCGTTGCAGTTCAGCATTTCTGGGGAGATGGGTGGAGGGGAGGTTGTTCTAGTAGTTACATATTTAAGGCAGGTGGCCATTTTAAAATGTACATTTCAATTTTGATTGCAGTTTTTTAATTGCATTTAACAGCGTCCCTGCTGGTTCTCCATTCTGCATCCGTGCAGCCACGTTCTATTGATGGCCTGTTGTGATTTCAATGGAACATCATGGGATGTACCTGGCACGTCGGGCAGCACTGGATGGAGGTGCCTTTAGCCCAATGTACCTGGCATGGTAAGCGGCAACCAAGTGGTTAATCTGCATTCTACTGCTCGTAGTCTCAGCTTATATAGCAAGGTGTTCCTGCTTTGCTGCAGCCTTGCACTGACTGGAAATCACTTTGCTCTCCTGATGCTAACGCACACAGGGCCCCTACCCTTTTCACCCATGGAGATTCCCCTTCCCTGGGCAGCTTGCCATGCAGTAGAGAAGGGCCTAGCCATGTCAGGCTCTCCTTGTTATTCTAGCACAGGAAAGAATAGGGCCTGGGAAATCATCTGACCATTTTTCTTTTCTCCTTTTTGGGCCAGGAGCTGGTAGCAGTTGAGCATGTATTGCCCACGTACCTAATGTCCAAAGTTGCCGCACAGAGGTACCAAGCAGGTGCTTGTGTCCATAAGCAAAGCTATTCTGTTTCTGTGGGAGTCCTGCAAGAGCTGCTTCAGGGAGCCAGGAGGGCAGTTCTGCCTGGCACTAACTGGAATGTAACAAACTAAACAAGGGCCACTTTAAGTTTGCTGGTGTGGTATCCTCTGCAAAATGATCCTCCATCCTCCTTCTCCTTTCCATGCCCACACCTGCAACATCAGCTGCACATCCTGCATGTCTCATTCTCTCCCTTCCCTAGCTCTGCAGACCTCTCCCTGAGTAACTTGACATGTTGGTCCTACTGATTTTGAAGTGAGAGATATTCCTGTGAGAATAACAAGGGTGCTGCCTCCTGTTTTCTGCTTGAGCCACCTCACAGAGCTTTTGCTGCTCCACTGCCAGTGATGAAAATGCATGTTCTTGCCTCTGCTGCTGAGTTCTACCATCTGCCTGCTCACAGGGGCTGGGGATAGGGAACCATTTGGGCTAACACAGTTCCTGCATTTCTCCCTACAACTCTGCTGCTCTGGAATGTGAATACCTTTAAAAAGGCATGGGCTAATGACCTGCCAACTGCAGCTCCTGGGGGGAAGGTCAGTGGCCATGAAAGCCCACTTCACCACCTCTGGAGAGTCCTGGAACAGGTTCTCTTGGGGTGTGGGGAGAGGAAGATCAGATGAGCAGCCGGGAAGTTCTCTTCCCAGTGGGGTCTTAGAGTGCTCTACAAAAGTTAGTTCATCTGATACCGAAGGGTGCAGAAGTCATCTGTTTCAGTTTCATTCAGATCCAGTAGCAGCTGGACACAGCATTTTTAATGTCATTTTAGTGGGAAAGAGCAATGTAGGAAACAAATGATTTAATTTTGTCTTGTTCTTCCTCATGCTCACTGCTGCAGTGTCTGCTCTGTGCAGCACAACTGCTTGGGAAGGTGGAAAGATAAGCAAGCAGGCCACTATCTTTTCCTAGGTATATCATAATATGCACAGTAGGCTAATGCTTTAACAGCATCTAATTTGATACATCACATCTAATCTGTTTGTTGGTTTTTATCTGCAGTACTGTTAGTTCACTGTTCAGGTGCTCGGTGTCTAGCCTTCTCATCCATCCACAAATCCTCTACGTGAAATGAGTGCTTCCTTAGATCTGTTTTTGATTGATTCTTTGCTTCACTGGTGTTGCTTCTTAAAAGGTAAACAATATTCATATGCTGCAATCTATAACTCAGAGATGAAATCAAATAGCATCTCCTGCCAGAGGTTACTAAGATAACACATTTAGCATTCATTCAGCAATTACTTTCAGGAAGAGATTTAGTGATAAGAGAAGCAAATCTGTAGTAAATACGTAGATTTTATACTATTTAAAGGGGTGAAGGGATTCTTCTTCTCCTGTACTTTGGCAATCTAATTTTCTGTGATGTCCAGAGTCTTTGTGGAAATTGAGAGAAAATTAAGTTTTTCCTGCTTTGTAGTGAGAGCAGCAAAGCTCCTGGAGCAGTCCATGTGTTTCACACAACCTTCATGCCCATGGGGTCAGTGTGCCCCAGGCTGGGCACAGCAGCTCACAGTTCCCCAGCTCCTTGGGCAGTATTGCTTATGAATATGCTATCGGCTCTCAGCTTGCGAAGCTTTGTTTGATGTGTGGCATCTGCTTGCAGCATTACTGTATTCTGTGATTTGTGCCCTGTATTTTTCATGTCTTTGCATGTGCTGTGTCTCAGTGTCATGGATGTGGTGGAGGTAGTGGAGAGCCTCAGCCCTCCTTCATTCCCTACTTGCACAAGAATATTTGAGCAGGCTCATTGCTCTGAAAACTGTCTTGAAGGACTAGGAAGCAACATGAGTATGAAAAAAGACATCTCTAATGCTATTTGTCCAAAGCCACCTGTGATCCTGTTTTAAATGCAAAGAAGTGAAATTTTGAACACCAAATTCAATCATAAAAGACTGTGGCCCCAGTGAAATACTTGGTCTCCCTGTCTGGGGTTTGGTTTTTTTCACTAGAACTGCATCTGAGCTTTTTCTGAGCCAAGGCTCCTCTGAGTTGGGAATATGTTGGGGTTTTTTTCTATCTTTTTGCACAAAACAGAAAAGGAAGAGTTCTTAAAAATTATATGGAGATACAAGAAATACAAAACACTGTGATTTTTCAGGGCTTCTGGGGGCTTTTGTCATTATCGGTAGTGGTGATGTTATCCAAACATTCAGGGTTTAAGAGCCAGTCTCTGCAAACTAATGGATAGCAAGGCCTGCCTAAGGCTGCACCTGCCATTGTTTGGCAAGATCTACCTTTATACTGGACTTAACCTCGTAGTTGTCTTTGGTCCCATGCTTTCAGCTAGAAGTGAGATCTTAGGAATGCCAGATTAAGGAATAATGCCTGCTTCTCTTTTGATAACAAGTTTTCCAACACACCCCTCTCCCCTCACATCTGAAATGCATCATTGATTGCTAAAGAAATGTTTGTAACTGGTCAGCTCCAGAAAATATCTGGAATGGATTTATTTTTGTTCAGGACTGCACAAGACACGCAAGCCAGGTTGGTGCTATAAAGCTTTTGCTAACAAAGGTATGTCAGTCAAAGGTGTGTTCTCTGACCCATGCTGCTCTCTGGGGAAAAGCCCTCGCTGGGCAGTTCTGGCAAAACTGTAAACATGGGGCTCCGAACTTGGCTCAAGGTTTTGCTGCCTTATTCCATTACATTCTTTTTGTTGGGGTTGCTAAATCCACATTAGACAAATTCAAATTTGATAGGCAGTGTTATAGCACTTAAACATGACCACTGCTTTTAAAATCTGCTAGAGGTAATAACCCACCTCATACTTATGTCCTACTGAACATGAAATCTTCTGTAAAATTTGACATGTGAGATAAATAGAGGTAATTTAAACAACTTATACTATGCTAATTTTTATGCTGCAGAACATACTGAGGTTTAATAATAACATTATCTTCCTCATGAAGGTCAGTAAAAAGCAGAACTATAATTCTACCCCTGTTTCCAGGGCTTTCCCTGCAGGCTCATTATTTGGTTTCAATATCATTTAAGGCAGAAAGAAAAAAAAAAAAGGAAGTAAGAATGGAAAGATATTTCCCACTAGTAGTTGCAGCAAGCCTTGACTCTTTGCAAAGGCTTAGACAAATGTGTACAGAGATTTCTAGACCTCTGCTTCAAGTGCTTGCTTTTAAAACCTCAGTAACATGCTAATTTTTTTATTAGTCTGTTTAGGCAAAAAAATATTGTCTGTGCTGTTTCCTTTCCTTTCCCATATTTGTCCTTTATGGGACACTTAAAAATCATATGCAGGGATTTTGTGTGTTCTGTGCAGAGCAAAGCACCATTACGTTTGTAGTGAAAATAGTGTAGTAGTAGTAGTAGGCTGTCTCTTGCTATCCTTGAGCAGGATGCATTTATATAGAGAGATGCTGTGTTATGTTGCAAGCCATGTTTTTGTCCTTCCCTATCAATGTATCTCGGTGACCCAGAAGTAAGTGCTTTTACTGGCCTGGCCAGATAAATGTGGTATTCAGTGCCTCTGTGCTATTGCTTCTTCCTCTTAATCAGCAATTCTGGAAGCAAGCCACTAGAACCAGACACATTGCCTGCGTGCTGCAACTCTGATGTAACTAATTACAGCAAAACTTGCTTTTAAAGTGCTCAACACTGTTCGGTGGTGGTAATTCCTGTCTCTATCACGTTTTTGTGATGCTGCAGGGGGAGATTCTATGACAGAAACGCTATGGATGGAGAAGAACTAACTGGCTAGCACCATGGCAAGCATGTATCTCCTTTTAGCTGCCACCCTTCCTAGAGCAGCCACCGTCTTCATGGGTTCCTGTCCATTGCTGGAACAATATAGAGCAGAAAAGCAGAGCAGCCATTTTAGCTGTGGACCAAGGTGATGAGCCACTGAGATCTGTATGGATGCTGAATTAGGTGCTGGTGCACTGAACAAGGGCCACAAAATTCTGCCAAATGTGTAACCAAGTACCAGGCTGACCAGCTAACCATGTGAAGGAACCTGTCCTTTAGAAGCAGGGAGATCCTGATTGGCAGGTCTGCTGGTAAAAGTATAAGCACCAGGCTAGTTAGGCAACAACACTGGAGGAGAAATTGCATTTGATTACTTTTTGGTAGTTTTTTCCATAAAGTGGGATCTTTTTATTGGGCAGAAATGAATGATGTAAATTTGCCACCTTTCTGCTAAATGGAATCTTTCTATTTATCACCAGGTAGTATGAATCAGGATTGAGACAGGTTATTTTTAATATTGACAGTATCACTCCATATTTCTTTTTCTGTACACATACTTGACACAGAGGGAAGATAATGCAGTCTAATGCTCCATCATTTGAAATCTGATGGGACAGAACATGGTAATGGCAGTCACAAGCAATAAAAACATTAACTGATGATAGTTTTAAGAGAAAATTTAAGATCTTCATTTCTATGGATTTACAGCCTGCTCCTCCTTCAATAAGAGAAATCTGTTTTAAGCTGGGAAAGGAAGGAAGGAAATGGAAGGCTAAAGGTTGCTGTTGTATGTTTGGTATTTAATTCCTGCACTTGAACCTCAGAAAATATTTTAAGTCCACTTTAAAAGATAAATGCCCATTACAAATAGTAGCTGTCACTTTCAAACAAAAAAATCCAGAAAAAAAATTAAAACTTGATCTTGGCTTCTTGAATGCAGCCCCAGATTTAAATTCTAGGTTTTTTGTACTGTAGTATCTACCAAACGTGCAATTGCTATTAGTTCTGATATGCCTTAATCTAGGTATTTCCTACAGTTTGTACTACTGGGAAAGCCAATACGAATATCTAAACTAAAATACGTAGTGAATACTGTTTGGAAATACATGAACTACACAAGAGTAACTACAATTTTCCTCTCTTCCCAGTACTTCAGGGCAAAGAGACTATGACTTGAGATTAGGTTACTTACTCTATCAGTTTAAACAAAATTCCTTCAAAACTAAAGAAAACCACTAAAGAAAACCATTTCAGATAGCTGAAGACATTTGGTGGCATTTAGTTAGCTCAGCATCCTGAATTTCAGTCAGTTCAGGGTTGATTTTAGCCCTTCATGTCAATGGATTGGGATATGGTCATTGCCAGGGGGTGGTTTTTAAAGCAGCCTTTCATACTCTTAAGGAGATTTCCCATTCGCACCTCAGTGTGATTAATTCCATCTTGAATGGATTTAGTTGCTATATGTCATTTTCTCAGCCCCAGAGCAGCTGGGTGTTGTAAGATTTCAACATGTAAGGGCCAGGAAACAAACTACCTGTTAAAGCAGAGAAGCTCCAGTTTATGCTAATTATTTTACATGCTCAGATATGCAGATAGCAGTGAAATAGATGCTTCTTTTCTTCCCTTTTTTCTTGCTCCTCATCCTCCCTTCAGATTTGTGTCAGGAGAGGGAAACAGGCTTTCCCCTGTACCTAACTATTGCTTTCCTGCTGGTATCTTTCAAATAATCATTCCAGCCAAGGATGATTGCTTTTGTAAAAAGATATTTACAAATCTGAATTCTGAAAGACTTGAATCAAATCTTAGCATGAGAAATACTTCTCTCTGTATTCCAAGCAGGATCACAGCTTGCAGGGCTGAATGTACCCAGAGCTCCTTTGTCAGTGTCAAGCCTACAAAGACTGCACTGTGTTAAGCCAGTCTATTAAATGTAGACTTGTTCGAGTGGAAACAGCAGGTTCACACCTCTTATCCTCCTGTTTTGCAGGTGGTAAGGTGAAGGTGAAAGGAAGAGAAGGTGGAGATGGAACTGCCAAATCATGCCAAACAACTGCTACTGCAGCTGAACCAGCAACGAGCCAAAGGTTTCCTCTGTGATGTGATCATTGTGGTAGAAAATGCCCTCTTTCGTGCCCATAAGAACATCCTGGCAGCCAGCAGCATGTATTTCAAATCCCTTGTCCTGCATGACAACCTGATTAACTTAGACACGGACATGGTGAACCCCACTGTGTTCCGGCAGATTTTGGACTTTATTTATACTGGTAAGCTCTTAACGACTGACCAGCCCGGTGAACAGAACTTTAATGCTCTCCTCACCGCAGCAAGCTACCTCCAACTGCACGACCTGGCAGCTCTCTGCAGAAAGAAGCTGAAGCGGAATGGCAAGTCCTTTGCTGGCAAGGCCGGTGGCCTTGGTGTTGGGAGATCTGCCAGGAGTCAGAGACTTTCCACTGCTTCGGTCATCCAAGCTCGCTATTCAGGGTCAAATGAGGGGTTGAAGGGCTCGCACTCAAAGGAGCTGTCAAAGGGAAAGCTCTCTGATGATGAGGTCTTCATCAGCAGCTCCAACCAAGAGAACTGTCACTCCTTAAGGAGGGGAGCCAGTAAGAACGGTGGTGGGGGCAGCAGTGCGAATGGGAGCACCGGCGACCAGGAGCTAGGCCTCGACCTGTCCAAAAAAAGCCCATCGCTCCCTGTTGCAGCCTCCCACGATGACACGCAGCACAGCGAAAGCCAGCACGGCTCTCCCCAATCTGCCTCAGCCCCCGCAGCCAACAGTGCCTCATCGTTCGACGAGTCCGGAGTCGGAGCCCCTCACAGCATGGCGGACAGCAGCGACCCCATGGAGATGGATCTGAGTGAAGAGTGCCACCACTCACTGACGGAGAGCAGCCAGCGCAAGGGCCTCCGGCACTCGTCCCGCAAGAAGGAGTGGATCAAGAAAGACAACGCCTTTGACCGAAAGGAGGGGGGCAAAGACAGGGACGAGGGCGAAGGTCTGCCCAATGGTATCCTGCTGGGGCCCTTGTCCAAGTCTGTGGAGCGGAGTCTGGCTGGGGCCTTCGGTGTAGACCTACCCTACCCCTGTAAGGAGGAGGTGGAAAATGGCAAGGAGAACAGTGATGACAGCGGCCAGAGCGAGAGTGAGAGCGGCGGGCATACTAGTGCCAACTATGTCTACCGGCAGGAGGGGTTTGAGCCAGTGGCCTATGGTGACAACCTGTATGTCTGTATCCCCTGTGGCAAAGGCTTCCCCAGCTCCGAGCAGCTCAATGCCCATGTGGAAACGCACACAGAGGAAGACCTTTACATCAAGGAGGAAGGCATGTATGGCAGCAAGGATGAGGCCGAGGATTTGTCCAACCCGAACCAGTCCTACGCCGCGGAGTCCCGACCCTTCAAGTGTTCAGTGTGTGAGAAGAGCTACAAGGATCCAGCCACGCTGCGGCAGCACGAGAAGACTCACTGGCTGACGCGACCCTTCCCTTGCAACATCTGCGGCAAGATGTTCACACAGCGGGGCACCATGACACGGCACATGCGCAGCCACTTGGGGCTCAAGCCCTTTGCTTGCGAGGAATGCGGGATGCGCTTTACCCGGCAGTACCGACTGACAGAGCATATGCGTGTCCACTCAGGAGAAAAACCTTACGAATGTCAACTGTGTGGTGGGAAATTCACCCAGCAGCGCAATCTGATCAGCCACCTGCGAATGCATACCTCTCCCACATAAGCCAAAGACTCCAGAATGAGCTTCAAGCCCATCCGCAGTGATTTACCTTTCTGTAGACTTGCTGCTTAAAAGAAAAAAAAAAAAAAAAAAAAAACAAACAAAAAAGGGGGCAAATCAAAAAACTCTATTCAGTCATGGGAGGCCTAAACAAATGTAGCTTTAACATTTAAAAAAAAAAGTTCCTTTTTTCCCTTTTTTAAAAAAAAGAAAGGTCCACAGCCAAGCTGATGCATTTAGTCCAACTCTCCCTCCAAATCCTGGTGATCTGGCAAGAAATGCCACTTCTTGTGTATATTGACTTCGATGCCACATTGAGTATCTGGAGCAGGTAAGGGGACCATGGGGAACTTTCAGCCTCTACTGGCTCCTCCCTCCCCACCTCCTTCCTTTATGTTACTGTCACCATACTCACCTCCTCTCTTAAACCAAACTCAGTAGGGACATTTCTTGCCATTAAAATGAAGTACACCTTCTCAGTGGCCCAAGTAGTTGTGTAATAACATGGCGCTGCATGCGCAGGTGCAGAAGCTGTGTCTGTGGACCGCCTCACAGGGTTGGCAGCTCCTTCAGATAGCATGGGAAAGCCAGAGCAGCGGTGGAATCCACCCTTCCTTCGCCTGGGCTGGCGATGGTGGGGAGAGCGGTCTACCTAGGTGTGCACCAGCCAAGTACATCACTTAAAGAAATGGCGACGCCTCCCTCACCATCCCTCCCTCTTTTGGTTTTGATCTTTATCCTTGGCACACGTAACCACATGCCACCTTTTCCCGCAAAACAGACAAATCTCTTCTGCCTTACCCATGACTGAACAGGGACTGGATGCCCTGGGAATTTCTTTCAGTGAGCAGGGGGTCGTCTTTACTTTTCTAGTAGTTTCGTATGAATATTCTTTGCTTAGAGGTACTTGTTTTATTAAAGGAAAAACCGTTGTAACGTTTATGTGAATGTTTGAACTGGAAGGTCTGAGGTTAATCCTAGGGTGGGTGGGTGGGGAGGGGGTTTGATGTAGGCTGGACTTGCTACAAGTTCCTTAGGTACTTTTTTATTATTTTTTATTTTATTTTTTGTGTGTGTGTATGTTTTTAGCTTTCCTCCCTCACTAAAGAGCGAGTCTGTGTGGACAGACTTGTTACCTTTGCTACCTCTTGAATTCATGAGAACAATAAGATGGTTAGTGAAAGATTAGGCATTTTTTTTTCTCTTATTGTAAGTAATTAAATGTATAAAAGTAGAAGCTAAATTAAAGTTAAGGGATTTTTACCACCCTGTCCTTCCATCAAAAGTCAGCTAGAGAAATAGTAAAGCAAAACTTGGCCAAAGACGAAGCAAAAAATACGTTGAGCCAGAGGCCGTGCTGGCTGCTTGGACTGGCTCATTCCCAGTCTCTTGGCTGTTTGTAGTCACTTTTAGATAAAAGAAGAAAACTTCTCTGAGATTTTTGGGCCCTTTCCAGCTTTGTTTATTGAATCTGGATACTATGGGGAGGGGAAAATGTCCCCCTCATCTTCCACTCCCCCAGCACATCTGGGTCAGTCTGTAAACACCTGGCAGGACAGAGGGTGAGGGCATAGCAGCCTATAATTTACTAGAATCCAGAGTGCAATAAGGTGGGGGAGAGGAGGAAAAAGCTAACCAAAGTGTTTCATATCCTCCCTTTTAGACAATTTAACACACACACACAAAAAAAAAAAAGGAAAGAAAAATGAAAAGAAAAAGAAACAAAATGTTCTTGCAACATCTGCATAAGACATCACAGCCAACAGCTGCTATTGGTTTAGGAGAGAAGACAGAGAACTTAGCCCACCGATTCTTGGCCCCCTTGACTTTGTTGGCATGACCTTGTGGAAAGCTATGGCTTATTTCAAGCCTCCCGTGACTGTGGTGGTAAAAATTCACAGCCAGTAGAATCATCCCTTCTGAATTGAGTAAGGTTTACACTTGTGTTTTTTCATTTGTTTTTGTTTGTTTTCTCTTTCCACTCAAACCAGTATAGTTGCTCTGCGTAAGGTTTACCAGACCTCACGTTTTGTCTTTTTTTAAGAAAACAAAACCAATTTTTTTAAGTTTTGACCAAAAAAGAAAAAAAAGAAAAAAGTGAACATGTTTGACTAAAACAAAGAAATATAAGCTTCATTTTCTATTGGGTATTTTTGTTTGTTTTGCTTTTTTTTTTTTTTGTTAAGGTAGACTAGTCCATAAGAAGTTTTTGGGTCAATTGATTGAACTGAGGAAACTGGAACCCAGGCTCCAAGCAATAGCCAACCCAAAGGCACTGAGCCTTGGCCTGGGTCATGTTTCAGGGAACACATTTGCCCCTCTCACCCCAGTGTGCTTCTCCCAGTGCCATTGTCTGCTTGCTCCCGGACCCTGCCAGCTGGGGAGCGCCAGAGGGGAGCTTTTGTTTTTTCTAATTGTGCTGAGATGCGCTGTTTTCTTTTTGGGGGTCAGGTGGGTTGTTAGTGTCTTTAGCACTTCCACATTTTTAATATATATTGAGTTCTTTTCTTCTTGATTCCTTGCCAAACTCCCCTGAGAACATCCCCAAAATGGTCTTTGGGGAGGACAGGGAAGGCCTTGTCATCTACCTTTTTCTCAGAGCAAGTCTCAGTGGGGCCCAGGGGCAGCTGTGCAAGATGAGTTCCTAGGCACCTCCACCCTGCCTTTACCTTCCCTCCTGCAGCCCAGAGCTGCCCCAGGCCCATGCTGGCTGCAAGGCTGCATTTTTGACACAATTTTTAGCTCCCTTAGTGAGAAGGGCATGGCTGGCAGCGAGCCCTGGCCCCTGTGGAGATTTTGGAGGTGGGCTCCCCGTTCACTGGTGGCCCTGCAGTTTGCTGAGGTGGGTCCAGCACCGCTGTGGCTCACAGCCAGCCATGGGGACAGCAGGAGGGTGTCTGTGCAGAAGCCACCCTGGGATAGCAGCTCAAGCTATGAGCAACTGAGCCAGGGCAGGGGGAGCAGGGAGCTCCTCAACAGGCACATCACCTGCCCCTCACTTAATTCCGTTTTTACAAGCATGTGGGGGGGGAATGTAGCCTCTCTCCCCTCAGGCCCCCTCTTCATTTCTTTCTTAAGCCTTGAGAATTGTGATGAAGTTTCAGGACCCAATGCTAATTTTTAAGAAAAAATTTTTTTTAGCTTTTTTTTTTTTTTTTTTTTTNTTTTTTTTTTTTTTTTTTTTTACTTTATCCCCTCCCCAGCACTTAAACAATACGACATAAAGTCTGTGTACAGCAAGAGTATTGTACAAAAGGAAATTTTGTTCTTTTTTCCAGTAGCTGTGTAAAGTTGTGTTCCATAGATTGAGTATAAACAACATTTTCCAAATTGTGACAGTAATAATGAATAACTAATAATACTCAAAACTTCAGGGACTGTTTCAGGCCTGCTTGGGGCCTTAAACACTCAACTGCATTTGTACGACATAGTATTGTATCAAACATTTTTCTGTATTTTAATGAGAAAGCAAAACACTAGTTTCATATTTAAAATTTTAAGAGTTTTAGGGTGGGGGGGAGGGAGTTGCATTTTTGTTTTTGTTTTTAATTTTATTTTAATTTTTTTTGAAATACACAAAGAGCCTCAAGAGGAATAAAACAATTTTAAAACAAACAAAAAAAAACAAAAGGCAAAAAAAAAAAAAGAGGCCAGGCAGCTTAAGTATATGCTTTAGTCACTTAGTTCCAGAATGTTTTCGGAGTAACAGGAAAGAAAAAAAAGATAAAATAGCAAAAGTTGTATAAAAGAATAAAGAAGCTCATACCCAAATTCACAAAACTATTTTTTAAACCAAAGCACATTTGAATGAGTATGGAACCTCACTTGGCTCAGAAAAGTACTAATATATTTATCTCATTGTTTACATAAACTTTTACAGTTTCAGACCTCAACAGATCTAGGGGCCAGTCAAAATTAATCTTTGCTTTTTCCATTGGTTTGTCTCAGAAGGCTGCGCAGCGTTCCCCAGCTTGGGAGGGGGGATCTGTGTCCCAGCCTGCATTCCAGCACTGCCAGGGAGGGGGGGAGAGGGGGCAGTTAGAACTATAGCATGTAGATAGTATTTTTTTTTGTCTTCAACCCATGAGAGATGTTGCTGGGAGTGAGACCCAGGCACTATTGTGGAGGCATTCCAGCCTACCTCTTCCTCAGAGGAGTCTGAGGGTACCAAGAGGGTAAAGGGATGGGAGAAGCTCTAGAGAGAAAGATGTTGTCAGAAGGTGGTGGGAGCTGCTGCACCCAGCATGTCTCCTTAACATTAGCCATGGGGAGCTGGGCTGAGCTGTTTTCCAATCCTTTACTGCAAAACCTCCAAAAAGAAATTCCTGGCAAAAAACCCCAAAAGCCCAGCTCTGTGCATTTGGGGGAGTTGGCAGGAGCCACAAAGATCACAGAAGACACCAAAGAGCTATTGACACGCAGCTTCTGTGAGGCTTTGTGGCTGCTGACATGGAAGAGTACGCACAACTCTGAGCTGCCCCTCTGTGCTGGGCAGGGGCTGGGGCAGAGGTGGCTGATGTCCCCATGGGGGTGACCTGAGGAGCTTTAATGGTCTGGCGTGAGGGCAAGAGCACGGGCACCTGGCTGCTCCTGTTCCGAGCTGGGCTGGGGCCTGAGCTGTATTGTTCAGACCATCTGAGCCACCTTTTAATTAAATAGCTGGATTGATTCACTCCAGACGGTACAGTCATGAGCCCAACCAAACCTCCTAAGGCTTTTTAGGTGGAAACCTAAGCTTGATTTGCATGTTAGAACAGTCTAAAGATGACCAATGAAGATGGTTTGCTAAAATGACGCTAAAGTCCAAAAAAAGAGAAAGGTTTAAGAAAAAAACCCAACTACTCATCATTAGTCTTGACTCTTTGTAGCTTTTACCTTCTACACCAAAGCCACCTCAAACATTTGAGGGGGGGGCTGATGGAAAATGAAATATTAATTTTGCCTGGTCTTAATATCTAACAAAGATGGTGCAAACACTATTTGACAGTGTTGTTTTTGTATCAATATGTATGTGCAGTAATGAATGTATTTATTTCTCAGATTCTGTATGCACAGTTTTGCAATGTACTTCAGAAAGTTGCAAACACAAAGATGTGTCCGCAGGGTCTTCTCTACAGGATTTCAAAAAAATGAAAAAAATATATTAAAAAAAAAAAAAAAA